>PVJO010002400.1:0-101637 GCA_004026905.1 Hystrix cristata | reverse complement strand
CCTCGAAGACATAGGGGTAGGAAAAAAATTTATGAACAGAACCCAGACTGCACAGGAAACAATACAAAGAATCAGTGCTTGGGACCACATGCTATTAAAAAGTTTTTGCACAGCAAAAGAAATCAGCAAAAGAGTAGGGTGAAAACCCACAGACTGGGAAAAAATATTTGCTAGCTATCCATCAGACAAAGGTCTAACATCTAGAATATACAAAGAACTCAAAAAAATTAAACCTCCCAAATTTAAAGACTCAATCCAAAAATGGGCAACTGAAATGAATAAACATTTCTTACATGAAGAAATAAAAATGGCAAATAAATATATGAAGAAATGTTCAACATCACTAGTCATTCGAGAGATGCAAATTAAAACAACGTTAAGATTCCACCTCACTCCAGAAAGAACCGCGTATATGGAAAAATGAACCAATAACAAATGCTGGCGGGGCTGTGGGGAAAAAGGAACACTCCTCCACTGTTGGTGGGAATGTAGACTGGTCTAGCCACTGTGGAAATCAATATGGAGATTCCTCAAAAAACTACAACTGGAGGTTCCATTTGACCCAGCTATTCCCCTACTGGGGATCTTCCCAGAAGAATTAAAATCGTCATACTACAAGGACGTATGCACCACCATGTTCATAGCAACACAATTTGTAATAGCTAAGTCTGGGAAACAACCTAAATGTCCAACAACCAATGAATGGCTGAAGAAGATGTGGTTTTTCTACACAATGGAGTACTACACCGCCATAAAAAAGGACAAACTAGAGTCATTCATATATAAATGGATGTTCCTTGAGAACATACTCTTAAGTGAAATAAATCAGACACTCATGAGCACACATCAAATTGTTTCTCTGATATGAGAAACCATAACTGTAAATAAGGACAAAGAGGTGTAATAGATATTAAATAAAAGGAGGATGGTGTGCAGAGGAGAGGAGTACTAGAAGGAAAGAAGGGGAAAAGCAGAAAAGCAACAGGGGAAAGAGGGGAATGGGAAAATATGGAAAATGATGAATGAACCTGCTGTAAATAGGGAGGGAAGGAGCAGATGGGAGGGGTGGGGGAGAGGGGGGAGAACCAAGATACGTCATGTATAGGTACAGAATAAATGTAATGAAAGTGACCATTGTATGTAGAATGTACCAATACATGTTCTTGGTTTAAAATAAAAAAAAAATAGCAGAATGCTATTTGTAGGTCATATCAGGAGCGCTCAATTCAGTAAGAGATTTAACCTTTCTTATGTAAAATGGCCTTACATGAGAATTGGAATTTTTAGCATTTAAAATTGAAAACTTAATTAAAACAATGCATCAAAAATAAAGAAAAGCCTTTTTATGCCAGACACGAAATTTCTATGGCTGCTTTGTATATTTATCACATTAAATTTATACAATAATCTGTAACATGGCAGAATAATATTAAGAACATCTATTATAAAACCTCTGTGGCATCAGGAGTGGACAATACAATTCAAGGCCACAGGCTATGAAAAAACCATCACTTACGTGACATTAGGAGTGGCTACCTTTAGGTAGGTGAATGCCTACAAATGCAAAAGCTCCCTTCTGAATAACAGTGCAACTCCTGTAGATCTGCTGAGCAGGTCCTTGTGGCTGGTGGGGAGCAAGCCAGAAAAATCAGAAGCTGCTATTCCTGTCCAGCACTCTGTCCCCAAAGCAGGGTGTCGCTTAGAAGGGAGGGCATCATTGTCTCCATTCTTGGCTCTGAAGCTCTGACTGAGAGACTCTGCCCAGGAGAGGCAGACTGTGGCAGATAGCTCTGGAAAACTCTGTAAGGAACTGACTTTGAAATAGTGTATGGGGAAATTCAAACTTAAAGGTGTGTTCAAAACAAGTGCAGGTTTGGTGGAAAGCAATTCAGAGGAGGCTGTCAGCTTTATGAAAGAACCTAAAAAAACAACAGATGAGAGAGAACCGAGGAAAGAAGAACTATAAAGAGACTTCCAAGGGTCTGAACAAACCTAAAATACCTCTCCTGAAAGAGTAATCTGCAAAGAAGTTCCAACTTAATTATTAGACTATGGAGCAATTTATATTCCTGAGCTATTGTTACAAACAATAGAGTAATTATCTTGTGTCTTAGTTACTTTTCTCTCATTGCTGAGACAAAATACCAGACACTCAAAGTTAGGGGTAGAAAGGTTTATTTAGCTCACAGTTTGTAGAGGTTTCAGTCCACAGTAAGCTGGTTCCGAGGCAGGGTGGCATGACAGACAGGCAGAAGGCAGCAAGGTAAGCAAGGAATGCAAGCAAGTGGGATGCAAGCAAGGGGGGGGGGGCAACCAGCTTCTTCCTGTATCTTATATCTTATCCAGGCCACCTGGCTTTAGGGTAGGCAGTACTCCCACCCTTAATCCTAATACTCTTAATCCTAGCATCACATCCCTGATTCCAGCAGAACCATGCCAAACCAGTCAGTGGACCAATTTAGTAATCACACACTCTAGATTCAGCTACCTCTTAGCACGTGAGGCTTTGGGGGGACATCTAGACACAATCTATAACATCTTGCAGTTAATGGAACCTAAGAGCTGAGTGTGATGAGAGAACAAAACAACTAGGGCATGTCAAAAACCAGCATCATCCCAGATTGACTGGGCACAAATACAAAGCTGTAGCTTTAAGGAGCAACATGAGAAGCTTTACACTACAGGGAAAACATCCTTCAGCAAAATAGTCGAGAAAGTCATTAAGCTGATAAACAAGCAAACAATAAGTACAACAAGCTTGGGAGTGGGGCAAGCTGTACCAAGAGTGGCTATATCAGTGTAATAAAGAATTTGACTCCATTGTTTGATGTTTCACTGCTGAAAGGTTTAAACTTCACCCTTCCCCTCCTCCGCTTGTGCCTCAGATCTTGGCACACTGATTAGAAAGCCTAGGTGCGGCCACATTTAGGGCCAGCCGAAGTTCCCACCACACAAGACCCTGCCACCATAGACCTTCACCCAAGCCCCATCTCTAAACCACACATACAGACACACAAACACATGCAAAACCAAAAACCCCTCAAAACCAGTCTGCTTTATCTGTTCTCTCAAACTCTATTCAGATCACTACTGGGAAGGTCTGCTCTGCTAATCCAGGAAAGCACCTTTCTGTGAGTAACAAATCTTTTCACACCCTCCTTGGTATGTGTATGATCACTCTCAACCTCTGAAACACACAGTGGAGGTTCAATGCTCATACATTTTTGTGGGATGGGTATAGTGAACAAAATATCTGATTTCCAACAAAAATTAGGAGATATATAAACAGAAAAGTATAATCCATACACAGGGGAACAAAACAAAAAAAAACCGGCAATAGAAACTGTGGTGTCAGATTTAACAAATATTTCATGCAGCCATTATAAATGTGAATAGAAACAAAGGAAACTGTATGTAAAGAGAGCTATCCCTTATCCAATAGAGAATATCAATAAAGAGAAATTAATAAAAAACAAAAATTAGTTGATAAATAAAAATACTGAGATAAAAAGTTGTGTAAACGATATATATATAACTGTCTTGCTGAGCCTAAAATATATAGAAATGTACTATATTTGCCAAGGAAGAAGATAAGTATAATTAAAGTGATGTCAAATTAACAAAATGACACCTGATGGTAACTTGAATTCACAGAAGTAGTTGACAAGAACCAGAAATGGCAACTACAATGATTAATATAACAAATACTGTAAATACATACGTGTTCACTATTCTTCTCTAAGTTTTCTTATGAGATATCAATATAACAATTTATAGTTGGGTTTATAACATAGAGAAATGTAATATGTATGGCAATAGAGTGGTAAAGTTAATAAATCTATATAGGAATAACACCTCCATATGTCATTGGAATTAAGTTAGTTCTGATCTTAAATAGATTCTTTTTTTTTTTTTTTTTTGGTACCGGGAATCGAACTCAGGGCCTCATGCTTGCGAAGCAAACACTCTAACCATTAAGTAGATTCTTAAAAGACATGTTAAACTGTGGAAAAGCTTTTTAATATGAGATTAGATCCCAGTTGTTGATTCTTTGTGATATTTCCCGGGCAATTGGGGCTTTGTTCATAAAGTCTTTGCCTGAACCTTAGTGTTTCTGTTTTAATATTTAGATCTCTGATCCACTTTGATTTTAGTTTAGTCCATGGGGAAAGATATGGATCTAATTTTAATCTTCAGCATGTGGAGAGCCAGTTTTTCCAGCACCATTTATTAAAGAGGCTATCTTTCTACCAGCGAGGTTGTTTGGCCCCTTTGTCAAAGACAAGGTGACTGAGAGTGTTTGGACATGTTTCTGCATCTTCTAATCTGTTCCATTGGTCCTCCGGTCTGTTTTTTTGCCAGTACCAAGCTGTTCTTATTATAGTAACTTTGTAATACAATTTCAGGTCAGGGATTGTGACGGCCCCTGCTTTGTTTTTGTTGCCCATAATTGCTTTTTCTATTCTAGGTTTCTTTTGGTTCCAAATGAATTTTAGGATTGTTTTTTCTAATTCTGTGAGCATTGCTATTGGTATTTTAATTGGGATTGCATTAAATCTGTATAACAGCTTTGGGAGTATGGCCATTTTCACTATATCAGTTCTTCCTACCAAGAACAAGGGGTATTTTTCCATTTTTCTGATATCTTCTTCAATCTCCTTTTTCAAAGGACTGAGCAAAGAGACAACCCACAGAGTGGTGAAAAATTTTTGCCAGCTATTCCTCAGACAAGGCACTTTGTATCTTCTCTCGAATATACAAAGAACTCAAAAAAATCAGATTCCCAAAATTTAAAGACCCAATCCAAAAGTGGGCAGGTGAAATGAATAGACACTTCTCAGATGAAGAAGCAGAAACAGCAAATAAACATATGAAAAAACGTTCAACATCACTGGTCATTCGAGTGATGCAAATTAAAACAGCACTGAGATTCCCTCTCACTCCAGAAAGAATGGCTATTATCAACAAATCAGCCAATAATAAATGCTGGAGATGCTGTGGGAAAAAAGGAAACCTTCCTCACAGCTGGTGGGAATGTAGACTGGTGCAATTGCTATGGAAAGCAGTGTGGCAATTCCTCAGGAAACTAGGACTAGAGGTTCCATTTGAGCCAGCTATTCCCCTTCTTGGTATCTTCCCAAAAGAATTAAAAGCATCACACTACAGTAATACATGTTTGTAATAGCTGAACCTTGGAAACAGCCCAAATGCCCAACAACTGAGGAATGGACAAAGAAAATGTGGTTTTTTAATATAATGGAGTAGTACTCTGCCCTAAAGAACAATAAACTTGAGTTTTTTGAGGTAAATGGATGTATCTTGAGACCATACCCTTAAGTGAAATAAACTGGACACACATGTTTAAATACCACATTGTTTCTCTGGTGTCAGAAACTGAAAAGTGTAAATAAAGACTAAAATGTATTATATTGGGAAAGGGGAGAAAGTGTTCAAATGGGCAGGGGAACAAGTTGGGGGAGGGGGAAGGAATGGAGGGACAAGAGAAATAAGAAATAGAAGGAAAAAATGGAAACAAAGCTTTTGTAAATAAGGAGGGAGGAGGGGTGAGGGGAGGGGAATGGGGAAAAAAGAAGCAACAAGATATATCATGTACATGCACAAACTCCCTATGATGAATGTTATCAGTATGTACATCTAAAATGTACCAGTAAAATAAAATAAAATAAAATAAAAAGAACATGTGCTTTGCAGGATTTTCAGGAGGGTAGAAGGGATTTCCTTCAAATAAAACAAATGAAAAAAAATGTTAAACCCTATAGCAATCACTAAAATAAGGTAAAAGGTCATTAAAGAAATTGTTACACTAGAAAACATTCACCAACTGCAAAAGAAAACAGTAAAGAAGGAATAGCAAAACAAAAAAAAAAGACATGAAGTATACAAAACAAAAGTAAAGTAGGCATGGTGCTGTGTGCCTCTAATCTCAGAACTCTGGTGGGCTAAGGGAGGGGGATCGAAAGTTCAAGCCCACCCTGGTAACTTAGTAAGACCTTGCCTCTAAATTAAAAAAAAAAATTAAAAAAGAGTTGGAGATGAAGGTTAGTGTGAAGGTCCAACCCCCCTAAAAACTAAACAAAAAATGAATAAGAACAGTAAAATGGCAAGATGTAATTCCAGGTGTATCAAAGATAGCACACTTTTCAAATTATCTATACATTAACCAACCCAACCAAAACACACAGACTGTCAGACTACCTATGCCTACCAAATGCAAAGCTTGTACTTTTGCATTTGGTAAAATAGGTAATTCTGAGGTCTATGTACTTCCACACTGAGAGAAGAACAGCATGAAATGGATACAGAGAAATGTATCTTTTCAGTTTGCAGGTGTTGGAGCTCATCACCAGATACATGATGAATGAAAATTTAGATTAAGACGGCAATCACTGAAGATTAGGATTGAATATCATACAGGCATGGTGTAGGCTGATGTTAACAGTGTCACTGTGACAGATCTGAAGTACCAAAGGCAAAATTTTTGTTGTAAGCTTTTAAGTCAACTTTATTTGGAGACAGGTTCTGTATGTGAAATCGAAAGCAAAGGAGAAACAGATGAATTCTGCCACTAGCCTTAACTTAACTGAAATCAATTCAGAATAAAGCAAAATAGGGTATCATAGTGCTTACTATTAAAAAAAGTTGTGCCTGAAAATTGTACTCTTAAGTGATGATTAAAGATGGCAACTCCATGTACTACAACATGCTTGAAGATAAATAGAGATGAGAGGTTAGTTGAGTATAAAAATGATTAGTGTGTAAAGCTGAGGTTTAAGCAAAGTACAAACACAGCACATGGCAATCTTGAGAGTGCAGAGATTCTTAGTAACTAGGGCACTGAGAAAGTTTCACCAAGCCTCAAAGCACAGAAAATAAGTGGGTATGCACATGTACAAAAACAGCCCACAGGCAAGGCACAAAGGTGGGCAACAGAGAAGGTGGAAAACAAAGTACTCAAGTCAGATTACTCAGGAAAACATCTTGATTCAGTTACAATTTAAGATTATGCCTCCATCTACTATAAAGGGCATTTATACAAAGTGTGTATTTAAGTGACGTTTCTGTATGTTTTAGGATGTTAATGGTTGGAGAAAATCTATAAAGGGTTACCTATGATATATTTCTAGTAGATCCCAAGTAAATTAATTCCCTCTGTCCCTTCCTCCAGCTTTGCCCAAATCCAAAGCTTCTGCACTGAGCTACATTCCCAGCCCTTCTTAAATTTTTTTTATTTTTATTTTGAGACAGAGTTTCACTATGTTGCTAAATTGCCTCTCAAACTTGTGATACCCCTGCCTTAGCCTCCCACATTGCTGGAATTACATCACTACACAGGGCTCTAAGAAAATAGACTTTCGCAGATGAATGTTGACACTTTTTTCTGTGAGATACTCAAGTTACCTTCCATTTAGTCTTACTTATCAGGAAACAGAGTAAAATCCAGGGCACGAACATTTCAATTTTGCATAAACGTGTGAATTTAATGTCTTGGGTTTAACAACAACAAATGTCTATATCATCTCTGGGATGGTTTAAATTTTTTTGTACCTATTTTATATCACATGTTCCTTAAAATTCTTTCAGGAGTACAAATAATAAAAATAATTCTGTTCCACCAGTAAGTTAAACAAAGACGTATCTATGTGAAAGGCTTCCCAAGATTTGCCTTGAAAACAAGGATAGATAATAGAAACAGTCCTGTTTGGGTACCTACCAACCAAAACACAAGTATTAGAACAATCACCCAGCCACAGCCCCCTTCTGGTAAAGGTACTGATTAACTCACAGATTCCTTGATATGAGACAGTCCATCCACAACTGGGAGGTCACACAGGAAGAGGCTAAGTATAAAAGCTATGCCAAAGATGAATTATAATGCTTTGGTGGGTCAGAATTCTGAATAGGAAATACACAGAGATTTACCTGCCAATAGAGGGAGGAGAACAAAAGAATGAACAAAGAGACACAAAGGTAGAAAAGAGGTGGTGTGGGCATTTTAGGTCAACTGGACCTCTGAGGTCCAGGAAGAGATAAAGAAGGTCACAGGGCCCCCAAGTTTCTCAGATCTTTAACAAGAACTAACAGCATGTCTTGTTAATGTATGTGGTGCTTTCTGGACCACAGTGTTCTCAAAGGTACTCCTCTAGTGCAATAGTGGTGAATCTGTGCTGTGGTAGGCTGTCCGCATCACTGCAACCTCTAAAAGGCTCCCCATCACTGCACTAGTGTAAGCAGATGAGCTGCAGCACAACATCACTTGTCTTTGCACGGCACACTTTCCACGGAGCTGTAATGGTGTTGACATACCCTGGGAGCTCAAAGGACCCTGGCACAGTGAGGAGATCCTGAAAGAATAAGTCAGACTTGACAGGCAAATCTACCTTTTCTACAGTACTTACAGGACTGCTGAGTTTTTCCATAGTTAAGTGTAATTTTATGTTACCATAAATGCAAAGTTAGTCATCAAGTATAAGACCACGTGTAACAAACATCATGAAATACTTGGCTGTTTTACATTTTGGAGAGCAAGTAAAAGTATAGGCAACCATAGCACATGAACACATCAGTGCCAGTTGACATATACAGATTTTGATTTAAGTCTCTTCAGATAAATTGAACTCTCAATTATGAGAATGATTTAGGACTCATTCTTTGGGACATTAAATATTTTAAATACTTTGCTCTGGAATTACCATTTAGAATAGGAAAATATTAGAAATTCATCTGTGAGCAAGAAGAAAGGATGTAACTCAACTTCTGGCTGCTTTAAAACTCAAGATTTTATGTTCAATAGTTCATACTCTCAATGTTCTTATAAGAGAAACCATTTATTTACTTCTTTCACCTGCATTATACTTTTACTGTTCATAAAAAATTACTGATGGCATAAGAGGACAGAAAAAATTACAGCTAAATTTAAGTAAACCATCTTGAATATACTTTACATGCTACTTTTAAGGAAAAATAATGCATATGTATTGATCATTATCATTAAATCAAGTAGAAAACATTGCATACCTTTAAGTCAGCTAACAGCTTACAACTTCTAAGAAGTCGAAAAGTACTTTCTACTTAGCTTGCTTTACACCTCTGATAGATTCGATTTATAATTTGTCATGGCTTGTTGACACAGATTATTTCCACTTAAAAGTCTATTTCAGGAGAAGGCAGACCTGTGACGGACAGCCCATCCCCAAAAGGCATGACATCCACCAACTCCAAGCCACTTCTACATTTTGCTTCCCCTTATCATGGGGCAGCAGAGGTGAGGACTAACCCAAATGAACTGAACCAGGAAAACACCCAAGTAGAGAAAAGAGTAACCAGACCCCACAACAGCTGACATTAAACCAACAGTCCACTGCCCTCAGCCTACATCCAGCAGAGACAGATTGCTGATCATGTTGCCATTCTACCAATGCAAGCAAGGAAATGCCTTGGCTTGGATGCTAAGCACAGTCAAGGGTGAACAGACACAGGGGCCTCTGGTGCAGGGAAGGCAACTCAAAAATACATAGGCCCTAAAGTGAGGTGGGGAAAATTATGACAGGCTGAACCCCAAGACTGCAGATCTCGGAAAGAAACAACTCATTATACAAAAGGAAGATAATATACAAAGGAGAGGAGTACTAGAAAGAAAGACAGGGAAAAGCAGAAAGGCAACAAAGGAGAGAAAAGGGAAAGGGAAAATATAGAAAATTATGAATAAACCTGCTGTAAATAGGGAGGGAGGGAACAGAGGGGAGGGGCGGGGAAGAAGGGGGAGAACCAAGATGCATCATGTATAGATACAAAATAAATGTGATGAATATGACCATTGTATGTAAAATGTACCAATACATGTTCTTGGTTTAAAATAAAAAAAAATTAAAATAAAAATGAACGAATTTTTTTTCTATGATTCAAAAAATTTTTTATTTTCTATTTGTTAGGCATTTTAGAATGCTCACAGGAGATATAAGTAAATGATACTGGATAACATTAACAAAATGATAAGTGAGTCTCAAGAAGACACTAATGAAAAGCTAGCAGAGCTAAATAAAATGATGTAAAATATGAATGATAAGCAGAGAAAAGAATTAGGAATCCACAAAAAGGCTCCAAATAGGAATTTAGGGATTAAAAATTCTATCAAAAGTATCAGAAGTGGTACAGTGCTTGCCCAGCAAGTGCAAAGCCCTGAGGTTGATCCCTGGCAATGCTCCTGAAAAAAAGTATGGAAGCAGAAGTGACCAATGTAAGTATAGGGTGTCAGAACTAGAAGACAGAGTGTTGATTATTGACTAATTAATGAGAGATACCTTAGAAACAATAAGAGAACATGAAAAATAGATCCAACAACTCCTAGACAATGCAAAGGCTAATCTAAGATCAAACTAGAATTAGCGAAAATCAAAAGACACCACAATGGCATATAAAAAACCCATTTAATGAAGGAATAGCAGAAAACTTTCCAAATAAGGGAAAAGAATTTAGCATACAGATAAGTGAAATATAAAGAGTCCCAAATAGGCATGATCAAAAAAGAACCTCTCCAATGCACATCATAGTCAAAATCATGGATACTCAACAGATGAACTGAGCCTCAAAAATGGTTAGAGAAAAGCAACGAATCACTTGTAATGGTAAACAGAAACATGACTGCAAGCTGTTATATGAGCAGAACTCTCTAGCCACTTCTAGGTCTAGGAGGGCTCTCTCCTGTATACTATCCACCCCTTGGATTCAGTAGGTCACTTAAAAGGGCCCTGTTAAAAGAGTCACTTTGTTGTTCCTGTTTAAAAAAAAAAAAAGAGAGAGATTTTTAAAGTAGATTTCTCAACACAACCTAAAAGGACAGGAAAGGTAGGAATAAAGTATTTCAAGCCCGAAAAGAAAAACAAGTTCCAACCTAGGTTGATACATCATGCAAAAATATCTTTCAAGGGCTGGGGATTTAGCCCAGTGGTTAGAGTGCTTGCCTAGCAAGTGCAAGGTCCCGAGTTCAATTCCCAGCACAAAAAAAAAAAAAAAAAAAAAATCCTTCAGTGTGATGGCAAAATAAGATATTTTCGTGATAAAGAGCACTGAAAGAACATGACCACCAAACCAGCACTCCAAAAGATTCTCAAGGATATCCTTGAGGCAATGAAGCTAAGAATGACTAAAATAAATATACCAGAGACAGTGAGCTGTTACGTAAGAGAGAATAACAGGAAATCAGCAACAGGCAAAAAAGGCAATGACAGAAATCAGACAGACACTGAAAGAAATAGGTATTGAGGGACCTTGTCTTGGTCTGATGTCATTTATGACAAATCTACTGTCAATGCTATATTAAATGGGGAAAAGCAAAAACCTTTCCTTCTTAAATCAGGAACAAGATAAAGATGTGCATTGCCACCATTTCTATTCAACATATGGGTAATACTTGAAATATTACTGAGCAATTAGGTAAGCAAAAGAAATAAAAGGAATACATATAAGAAAAAATGAAGTCAAATTACTGTTAACATTTGGAGATGACATGATCCTTTACATAGAAGATCCCCCCAAAAAACCACCAAAAAGATGTAGAATAAACAAATTCAGTAATGTAGTAGAATACAAAATCAACACACAAAATTCGATAGTGTTCTTGTACACTAATAATGAAATCACTGAGAAAGAAAGTAGGAAAAAATACCATTCACCATAACATCAGGGAAAATTAAATACCAAGGAATTAACCTAACACAGGAAGCGAAAGAACTCTACAATAAAAACAATACTCTGAAAATGGAGCTCAAAGAGGACATCAAAAATTGAAAGATATTCCCTGTTCCTGGAGAGTCAGAACCAATATAGTCAAAATGGTCATATCTCCAAAATTGATATACAGATTTAATGCAATCCCATTCAAAATACTAAGAGCATTCTTCTGAGAACTGGAGAAAATAATTCTTATGGAACCAAAAGAAACCCAGAATAGCAAAACAATTGGATAACAAGAGCAAAGCAGGAAGCCTCATGATCTTGGACTTGAAGTTATATTACAAAGGTATCGTGATAAAACACAGTACTGACATAAAAATAGTCACGGGCATCAATACAACAGAATACAGGATGCAGAAACAACCCAAAGCACATTCAACTATTTGATCTTTGGCAAAAGAGTTAAAAACATACACTGGAGGAAAGATAGCCTCTTTAATAAACGGTGTTGGGAAATCTGACTATCCATATGCAGAAGATTCAATCTAGACCAACACCTTTCACCATATACTAAAAAAAAAAAAAATCAAATGGGTTAGAGAACTAAATGTTAAAACAGGAACACTTAATCTGCAGGAAGATAAAACAGGTAAAACTCTTGAAGTCATAGGCTTAGGCAAGGTCTTTCTGAACAGAACCCTGGTTGCACAGGAAATAGTATGAGAACCAACAAATGGGATCCCATGAAATTAAAAATCTTCCACACAGCAAAAGAAACAATCAACAGAATAAAAAGACAACCTACAGAATGGGAAAAAAAATTGTCAGCTATTCCTCACAAAGAGGACTAATATCCAGAATATATAAAGAACTCAAAAAAAATTAGACCCCCAAGATAAAAGATAGTCAAAAAATGGTCAAGTGAGCTGAATGAATACTTCACAGAAGAAAAAGTACAACTGGGTAATAAACACATGTAGAAATGTTCAACAGCGCTGCCCATTAGAGAAATGCAAATTAAAACAACAGAGACATCTCATCTTACTCCAGAGAGAATGGCCATCATCAAGAAATCAAATAATAAAAATTGCTGGCTAGGCTGCAAAGAAAAAGGAACCTTTTTACATTCCTGGTGGGAACGTTAACAACCACTATGGAAACCAATATGTAAATTCCTCAAAAAACTAAAACTTGAAATTCCATTTGAGCTAGATATTCCCCTTATTGGCATCTTCTTGAAAGAGTTAAAGACATCATATTACACTGATACATGCATACCCATATTTATAGTGCACAATTCATAATAGCTAAATCTTGGAAGCAGTCTGTATGTCCATGAACAGATGAATGATAATGAAAATATGGTATTTATGCACAAAGAGTGGTACTCCGCCATAAAGAAAGATAAACTTGAGTCATCTGTAAGAAAATGGATGCACCCTGAAAGCACAATGTTAAGTGTAATAAGTCAGACACACATACTACTTAAAAATTGTACTGTTTCTCTCATAGGAGAAACTGAAATTATAAATAAAGAGCAAAATAAAAGAAGTGAGCAAAATAGGATTTAGAGAGATATACAGTTCTCAAACGTGAAGGAGATCGAGGAGGGAGGGCAAGGAAAAGGGGATGAACAACGGAATTAAAATGTGCATGTAAATAAACCAACTCCACACGAGGAATATA
Organism: Hystrix cristata; assembly: GCA_004026905.1. NCBI lineage: Eukaryota > Metazoa > Chordata > Mammalia > Rodentia > Hystricidae > Hystrix > Hystrix cristata. The sequence continues at coordinate 88,260 of PVJO010002400.1, read as the reverse complement.
AACACTATGTAGTGCAAACATGTATAATAAAAAAAGTTTATTTCAGAAACAAAATTATGTTTCATTTCAGAGAGTGGCCACATTCTCTGTCTTTGAGAATTCTGGCAGGAGTACTCTCTCCTGAACTACATATTTTCCTACAGTGGAAAAGTTAAGTCTTGTTACTTGACTGAAGTACTGTAATTAAGTAAAAAAAAATCCAAGTTGTTAAAAAAAATGCTATCCTAATTTTTAATAAGTTATCCGATGTGATTTTCATTCATTTTACCCCATATTTCTAAAAATTAACACTAAATGTATTTGCAAATATAAAAACTGATGCCCTAGAGATGATAACTGAGATACCTGGTGCTAAGTGAGTGGAAGGAGATCTCTAGTAATTAAAAGCTAAAATTTCATGTTACTCTATGATTTCAGCTCGTTTTCAAATAAGGATTATTGAAAAAAATTAGCTCTCCTGGTTTTAGGGGATGGCTAGAAATGGTGAGGCTAAATATTTTTTCTTAATTTTAAAAGTCAGCAATAAGGTGGAAAAATACTCTTCCTCATTTTGAGTGTTTAAGAGTCAATGATGTTTATCCTTACTTCACTTGTTACTATGGTGAATTCAGACATGTAATAAACGACAGAGGAAAAATATTAATATTTTAGCCAGAACTGTGCCCAGGATGTAATTCACTGTCCATAAGTACATAAAAAAAGTCAAGCAGATAATACGCAAAACATGCAAGAACAATAATTTTTGTGGAGAAAATGCTTTTGTGCCCCTATATATTCTTCAATTATTCCTTTAAATTGTTTAAGAATTATTAATATATGTTTGCAATATGTAATTATTATCTTCCTCTTGGGAAAGTGGTTCATATATACATATCATATCTTGGCCATTTTTACCCTCCTCTTTCTCCCATTTCTTCTTCTTCTGACCCCCTTCCCAACTCTAGAAAGTAAATTTCTTTTTAGACATTTTTTTTATGTTAGTGTACAACATAAAATAAGAGTCCACTATCATGATGGTCAATTTCTATTAAAGGTAATGTGAACTGTTTGGCTACACATTTTTAAATGACTTCTTTAAGTTGAATGTTAATTCATACTTTTCTTTACCACACCAATGTAATAGTCCCAAGGTCCAGAAAATTTAGCTTTGATAGAATTTAGTTCATAATCAACTAACTATACTAGATATTGACTTAACATCTTGGGTTTGATTAGGTAACAATTCAAACAATCTAATCTATGTACTTAGTTCACACTCATTGAGTAAAAAAAACATGACATTCTTTTCAATAATATGAACAGTTGAATGAATACTTGGATAAAATCAAAAGAATCATTTACCAATAATCATTTATGTTTACTGGTATATCAATATGCTGCTGGGGCTGCGTTTAGCTGCCACTCTGTCAGAAGTGGCAGGTCATACATTCTAATTAGGTGAAGTACGTGGGCAAAAAGCTTAATTCAAAAGTCTGTATTATAATCTAAACCCCTGAAAAAGTGACTGGGAAATCAAAATGTCAACACAAGTCTGCTAATTATGATTGAAAGCTATCCTCAGGTGATTGAGAATCACCATTTGGGGTACTTTAACATATAAGAAAACACTGTGTTAATAAAATCAAAACACATAATTCTAGTTTGACAGAAAAAAAGGAAAGTTTCCCATTACTGTATACTCAGTAAGAAGTGTGTTTCTAAGGGCATACAATACTTTTTTAAAGGGAGTTTCTACTTTAGAGTTCAATTAATAGTATTCAGTTTCAAAATGTCAAAAAATCTGAGTTTCAAAAACTTCCATGACTTTATGCAGAAAATACAGTAGTACTGCTTCATGTCTATCGTCAGCAATATTCAATTGTGGATATCAGATTAAGAACACAACTATATTCGGAGAGCAGGTGCGAAGAAATATCAAACCATGCAACACAATCTGTTACTAAATGTTGTACCCATCTCTTGGTAAAAGACTTCTAATGTTTTAGATATCTGATGACCCAAATTTATATCTACCAAGTTCTTTAAATCTACTTCATAGTAGAAGAAAACACTCAACTGTCCCTTTTCATTTTTTCAGGTATATTTAGGGGGTGGTCAGGTATACATCTGCCTTAGAAGAAACAGTAATCTGCAGCGACTCAGAGAAAATACATTGCTCAATGCTAAAATGGACCAGGTACAGCTGCTAAAATGTGTGCTTAGCTTTTCTCTCCAAGGGTAGTAGGAGGGAGGGGAAAAGAGAGGAGGGGAAGGGAGTAAGACAGACCACCTGCCATGTATCAGGATGAGAAAGGAGACTTCAAATTCCAACTGTGGCAAAAATGAGTACCAGAAAATGAGAGCTTGAACTTAGAATGTGAGACTGAAATCAGAGGCAAGTTTCCCATTCAATGCTTATAATGTTTTTCTTAGAAACAGACTGCAGGTGCCTGGATATTCCTGGAATCAAGGTGTTCACAAATAGAATGAGACAAGATAAGTATATCTGTAAGACATGCTTGTAATGATGCACCATGGATAGGGAGGGAAATGGAAGAAAGGTGGACGGATATAATGTAGTAGGCTCAGGCAAGGGACTGGAGATCCCAATGAAATCCAAGCGTGTAGTAAGGAAAGCATTTTAGAGGCAGCCTAGAAAGACAGAAGGTAGGAGATAATACCTGTTCAGTGATTTGGGGCACAGTATATTTTCTGGTATTTACAAGATGTGGGGAGTGAAATGAAGTGGCTGAGTTGAGGAGGTCATGGTGCTGGACCAGCTCATCCCTGTGGAGAAGATAGTAATCTAAAATAACAGCAAGCATTAGACAAGTATCTGGGAGGTGTTATGTCACCAGTGAACTAGGCAATTGGTAGATATTAGAAATGAAACAGGGAAGATGATGTTGGTTGTTTTAGTTACTTTTCTCTCGTTGTTGGGACAGAATACTCGACACCCAAAGTTAGGGGAAGAAAGGTTTATTAGCTCAGTCTGCAGAGGTTTCAGTCTATAGTCTGCTGGGTCCGAGGCAGGGCGGGCCGGCGTGGCAGACCTGCAGCGGACCCGCCGCAAAGTAAAGTGAGGACATGCAAGGAATGTATGCAAATAAGCAATGCAGACAAGCAGCTAGTTAGCTTCTTCCTGTATCTTTTATCTAGCCTACCTGCCCCCAGGGCGGCCCGCACTCCCACCCCCAATCTCAGTCTCACATCCTTGATCCCAACAGAACCATGCCAAACCGATCAATGGATCAATTTAGTAATCACACACTCTAGATCCAGCTATCTCTTACCACATGAGACTTTGGGGGGACATCTAGACACAAACCATAACATTGGTACAGCTAGGTGGCAGATGCCTTAGAGGAACAGATTTCCAGAAATATAGGGAGGTAATAATTTGTAGTTAGCACTAAGGATGAAAGATTTTGATTGCTTAACACAAAAATATGAGGCAGGTCGCATATTCTATGTGAAGGAAGCACTGTGAAAAAATATAACTGAGAGTATTGATCATGGAGCTAGTGCTCCAGAAGACACAGAAGTATTACAGAGGCATTTCAGGAGTCAGAGATGGGTAAACTGGAGGATTTACAGAGATTAAGGGGATGGTTATCCTTACCAGGACAGTGTTACCTAGCAGCTGAAACTTAAAGAAGGAGAGGTTTATTTGGTTCACAGATCCAGTACATTCAGTACATGGTTAGCTGGCACCAAGGCAGAAATGGCAGGGTGAAAAGGTATGGCAGAGGACAGATGCTCACCCCATGGCATCCAGGAAACAGAATAAGGGAGGAACTAGGTACAGGAAAATACTTTTCCAGGTAATGCCTCCAGGGACCCACCTCTTCTGACCAGGTGTCATCTTCAAACAGCACAGTCAGCTAGGAACTCACCAATGGATTACTTCACTGAGTATAGTGCCCCCAAGATCCAATCACCTTTCAAAAGCCTCACTTGTGAACAAATGAGACTTTGGGGGGACATTTTCGATCTAAGCCAAAACAGGGAGCTACAAATACAGTTGCTAACAACACGACAGGTAAGCAAAGAGAAAATACTAACAAGCTTTAGAGGAAATAACATTTGAGATAAAGCTTGAAAAGCAGAAAAGTATGATGTAGACAGGCAGGACTTGACAGTTCATCTGGTGAAGTAACAGTTCTCAAGGACAAGCTATTTTAGGGCATACTGAGCAATATTGAGAGAAATTTTCAGTTGCTACTGGTATTCAGAAGATAGAGGCTAGGGATGCTGCCTAACATCTTACAATGCACAGGGAAACTCCTTATAACAAAGAATTACTCAACTCAAAATGTCAAGAGTACACAGTTGAGAAATCTTGAGATGGATACTCGGAAAAAAACACATTTTGGTTTTGTGGAAGAATAGGATACCAGCAGGGGAACAGCTGGAAAGGAGGCTAGGATCACAAGGTATGCAGGCAAAAGAACCAGTATCACTTAGGGAGGATGAAGAGGAACCACGTAAGGTCTGTGAGCAAACAAATGGAACAGTATTGAGTTGGAAGCCTTTACATATGATTGAAATCTTACTGATAATCTACCTTTTCAGTTTACAAGCACATTTAAGCATTATTTTAACCACACTTTAATACTTTATTGATGTCTTATCTCTAACAGAACAGAAAGCCTATGAGAGACAGATGACCAGGCTACACACAGTAGGCTAGCCTGAAATTCTGACTTTAAGCCAGATAACTTTTATTAAAAAATATTTTTTTTGTGTACATTGCAGGCACATGACATACACACATAACACAAATGACATATCATCTCACAGTTACACATTCTTATATTATAGCAGCAAAGGCAGCTATTCATTATTAACTCTAGTCTTCATATAGTATAGTAGATCTTTTAATGTATTTATCCTACATACCTGCTACTCGGTATCCTTTGACCCACATTTCTCCATATTCTTCCCTCCTATCCTGCCCCTCATTAACTGAGGTTTTAGTTCATTCTCTATCTCTGTATACTTTACCACCCCCCTAGAATCCACAGATTGGTGAGATTATACAATTTTTTTGTGTGTCTGGTTTATTTCACTTCATATAATGTCTTCTAGTTCCACCTATGTTGTGGCAAATGGTAGGATCTCCTTTCTTAAATCTGAGAAATATTCTGTTGCACACACACACATGTGCACACATCCACCACAATTTCTCTATCCATTCATTTACTGATGGATTGGATGATTCCCTATCTTGGTTATTGTAAATAATTCTATGATGAACTTGGAAGTGCGATATTATAAGTTAATGATTTTCCTTCCTTTTTCCTTTATACCCAGAAGATGGATTACTGGGTCATATGTCACTTCTATTTTTAATATTCTTTTGAATTTCCATACTATTTCCTATAATGGCTATATCAACTTACATTCTCAGTGTACAGGCATTACCTTTTCTCTACACCCTTGCTGACATGTGTACCTCTTGTCTTTTTGATAATAGCTATCCTAACAGGTGTGAGGTGGTATCCCTTAGTGATTTTAATTTGCATTTCCTTGATCATTGGTAATTTTATGTACCTTTTCAAAAAAGGCCATTTTCATGCCGTCTATGGAAAAATGTATATTCAGGTACTCTGACCATTATTTAATCAAGGCTTTTTTTTATTCTTACTGAGTTGGATGACTTTTTAATACATGCTGATAGTAATGATTTATCAAATATATGATTTGCAAATATTTTTCCTAGTTGTAGCCTGCCTTTTTTTTCATCTTTACAAGCCTGTCACAAACCTCAACTATTAAAATTAGACAAACTATGAAAAAACTTTTAATTTTCTTTCTCTACATTCCCTGTGTCTATTTAGCAGTGGTTAAGGAACAAAGAAATGGCAGGAAAAATGAGGCAGACAAAGAAACAAAAGACTTGAAATAACATAAGAAGTATCTAGATTCTGCCTGAAAAACTGAGCATAAAGAGTACTGCTAGATTTTGGAAATATTCAGTAAAGCTAAAACAGAGGTCATCAAACAAGTTCAATTATTTTAATGATTCCTCTTCAACAAGGAAATCACTATTAACTGAAGCTCCTGAATCTGTACCATCTTTTAGCAGTTCTGTACGTTCATGTGGCTCACTTCAGTCAGCAGTTACTTTCTGTAACGATGGTAATTTATAGAAGCCTGAATAAAATCAAGGCAATCTGCTCCCAATAAGAAAATATTGACTTAAGATGCCTTTTTTGTTCCTCTCCCTGAAAATAAATTAGATAGGTCACCAAAGCCCTAAGGCCCCTACATGAATCAGATCTGACAGGTAAAAATCTAATCTGCTGGCAGGTATTCTGTTTAGAATGATAACCACAATGCCAAACTGTCATTTATTCCTTCACCAGTGTACCAAGTGTAGCCCTAGTGACATTAAGGAACTAATACTATTTCAATATTCCTCTGTTTATACTCAGGGAAAGCTTATTCATCAGTGTTTCAGTGAACATTTATCAGAGAGAGAAGCCCAATTTTCCAAACCACACGCATGTATCAGGCTAGATAAATCCCACAATGGGAAAATCCTTCCACATTAGGTAGGAAAGAGAGTATCTCTCTGTAACTTAATCAGCTCAGAGGAGTTCTTCCCTCTCTTTACAGACTGAACTTCGAAAGTGTGAGGTACTCAGATTGCAGAGTCAAAAAATGTTAGCAAGGTGCAAAAGCACTAACTGGTCTATTATTCTATTAATTAGATGATAAATTCAGTGAAAATGAGATAGAGGGTGAATGGAGTAACACTATCAATTCAACTTTAAGAGAGTTATATTTTATTTTCCTTTGTTAAGAATACTTGAGAATACTTGAAGATACATACTTTGTAAACAGTAGCTTCCATCTGAGAAACTTCAGAAAACTCATCTTTCCCATCTGTTATTAGTTACGACGAAGTCTCTCTTCTATTTCATGCAGCACACACTTACATAATGAAGTTTAAAAATATAGCAGTTAGGCTCATGGCTCCCTATAACAGAGATTTAGTTTCACCTTACATGATAATTATTAATAACCTTTTTCTAATACTGCATTTTCAGGGATTTAAGGCCACATATAATATAACGCCTTTTTTCGTTTCATATTAAGCAAGCCAACCTCCAATTTAGATGTCAGATGCTCTTATGGTTTGGATTTGAAATGTCCTTCAAAACTCATGTGCTAGAATATTTCTTTTAGTTGACAGATTTCTCGGAAATGATTAGATCACAAAGGCTTTAAACTTCATCCATCTATTAACCCACTGATGAGATGGCATCTTGATGGATTACTGGGAGGTGAAGGAAAGGAGAGATGATGGAAAGAGGAGGTGGGGATCTAATTGACGGAAGTAGGTCAGGGGAGTGTTCTTTTGGGACTACGCTTGGTCCTCAGTTCCTCTTTCTTTTTCACTGTTTCCTAGCTGTCATAAAGAAAGTAGCTTTGCTCCATCAGGCCCTTCTGCCATGATGTTTCTGCCTCATCATGGGCCTAAAAACAATGAAGCCAGCTGACCATGGACTAGAATCTCTGAAACTATGACCCAGAACAAAACTTTCCTCCTTTAAAAGGTTTATGTCAGGGCTGGGGATTTAGCTCAGTGGTTAGAGTGCTTGCCTTGCAAGCACAAGGCCCTGAGTTCGATCCCCAGCACCAAAAAAAAAAAAAACCAAAAAACAACAAAAAACCAAAAACAAAACAAAACAAAGGTTTATGTCAGGTATTTGTTCACAGTGACAAAAAGTTAACACAGATACAATCTGCAGACTGAACTAGAAGGAATACGAGCCAAATCAAGAGACTGTTACAGTAAACCAAGCAAGTTAACTGGTAGTATAAATCTCAGTAGTTGTGAAGGAATGCACAATGATGGTTTCAAAACTTTTTGAGGAGGCAGAATCATGAAAATGTGGGAAATGATTAGAAGCGAAGAGTGAGAAAGTATGGAATCAAGAAAGACTCTTGAAATGGCTTGACAACAGAGGAGATGGTGTTGGCATCACTAATATAGGAAAGACAGGAGGATAAAGGTTTGAGGGAAAGGTAAGATGTTCTGTTCAAAATGCCTGTTGGTTATCGAAGTGGGGATAACCACAAGAGAGATCTGGGATAGGACATACAAATTCAGGAGTTAGCCCTATAACTAATATAAGTGATGTAGGCTACAGAAGTGGACACATCAATGAAATGTCCAATAGGAGTGTTAAAAGTAAAAAGGAAGAGGACTAAGTACAAAATTCTGAACTTTACCCACATCAGTGGGGTACAGAACAGGAGTCCAGAAAAGGGCATGGCAAAAAATGTAGTTTTCATAGTAGCTAAAGAAAGCAAGTACTACTATGACACAAAACTAGTAAGTATCAGATGCTACCTAGAGGCTAAATAAGAGCCAGAAGGACAGGCAGTTGTGGTCAAAAGGTAAGGACTACATTGTCCATGGGTTTGGGTGCCTGAAATGAGGTGGGGCTGTTGTATCATGGAGATACATGGGACAGACAGAGATTAAAATCATTTGGGGAAATGATCTGCACACAGCATCCTTGGTATGACTGATTATAATTAGCTCATTAAATAATAATCAGTGACCCACCCCTCTTATTAAGCTGATCTGCCTTGGAATTCTTTCACATTATTTACCTATGTTTCTTCCTGACTCAGATGACACTTTATAATGGTGTATTTTCTTGTTTATTTTCTCTTATTTCCTAGGGGCTACAAGTGCTATGAGGTTAAAGGTAGCTAGTTTTGTTCACAAGGGTATAAAAAATTATTTAATTAGTGTTAAATGACTGAATGACTAAAGTGGTAGAATTATATTTTACAGCAGACTCTGAAACTAACTGAATCTTTATGTAATATTTTCAAATACAGGGTCATTGCCCTCAGCTTGTAGGTCATATTATCAACTTAGTGGGTCATAAGACATTTTAAAATAAAGTACACCCCACACAGTATAAGTCTTTTCATGTAAAAATAGTTACACATGTAGAAACGCACAAGATGAAAACTGTATGTGTAGAGGCTGTGAATATAAACTATTTTCTACAAATATGACAGGGTCTCAAAGGAAAAAGGGACTTGGCTAGCACTGGGCTGTGAGGGGAAGAATCCAAAGCTGGATCTGTTGAGATGTCATAGCCATTGCTCACCACCCAGTGTCAGTGTGCATGGTTGGTAAATAATTTCCACTTAGCTTTCTGAGATTATAAATATCTGGAAAATATTCCCATTTGGCATGAATGCCCAGGTGACGGTAATTATTTTGTCCAGTTCCAACAGTTTTTATAGAATTTACTGGTCAGTGACTTAAATGACCAAACTGATCATGCATATAAGGTGACTACTTTTTAATTTCTATAACTATACAATATAAATGAATGTTAAAATCTTTGCATAGAATCAAAGAACAGATGTTCAACATATTATTTTACATGCCGAAATATGTGTTTGTAATGCAGAGGAAAAATTGTACTTCACATACACAAGCTATTGTGTATAAGCTATTTTTTTTTTTTTTTTTTTTTGGTGCCGGGTATCCAACTCTGGGCATTGTGTTTGCAAGGCAAGGACTCTAACCACTGAGCTAAATCCCCAGCCTACCATAAGCTATTTTAATCAAAGTAAGAAATTCCATGGTGTTAGTTCTATGCAATAACTAACACACTGCAGTATTATAATAAGAAAAGGTAACTTAAAGTAATATTTCATGCTTTTAAAAAGATCCCAAGAAGTTCTAAAACTGCATATGGCTCACATACTTCTTTCTCGCTAGAAATTCAACTAATATAGCCATTATCTTTGATACTTCTATTTTTCAAAAAAAGATCATATTTTCAGTATGTATAGATTTGTTCCTTTTCTTTATAACAAACAAAAAATTCATCCATTACTTTGTCAGATTACACCAAGCCAAGAACACTGAGCTTTCTATAGTGTCTTCTGCTTTGTTAATTTAAAAAGTCAGTGTCCCACAGTTGAATACGATGTGGAAACTAGATAAATCTAGAATGTGGGACATTCTAAAATAGAAGTGGCCTGGACTCTGCAAACATTTGACAGAAGAAGGAAAGGAGGAAGGAAGGAAAGGAAAAAGAAGGAAGGAAGGAAGGAAGGAAGGAAGGAAGGAAGGAAAGAAAGAAAGAAAGAAAGAAAGAAAGAAAGAAAGAAAGAAAGAAAGAAAGAAAGAAAGAAAGAAAGCAAGCAAGCAGGCAGGCAGGAAGGAAGGCAGGAAGGCAGGAAGGCAGGCAGGCAGGCAGGCAGGCAAGCTTCTAGTTAAACTCCGAGAGATCATGGAGAAATAACAACTAAACGCGCAGATACGGAGTCCACCAAAAAATGTATACACACTTCAGTAAAAGAAAAATAGTATGATGTTCTTCCAACAGATGGTGATACCCTTGAATGGGGACCTAGAGGATGTTGTGTATTGCAGAAAATCTGGCCCTTAGAAAAGAAATTGAAAATGCATGTGCAGCAATCTTAATGACCTAGGTTACCCAAGTGGCAGTTCATCATACTAACACATATTTGAAAGCTAATGACCACCACTTTGAGCACCTCTTGCAACTGTAGAGGGCAAAGGTAACTTGTATTAATAGCATGATGTCTCAATAAATTTAGTATTAAAATTTTATATAAGTTTTTCTTTTCCTGAAGTGTGTATACATTTTTCTGGTAGAATCTGTAGTTTTAAGTAGATCTAAAGAGGGAAGAAAAGCAAGTGTGTTAGATAATTTTAGGATATTTGTAGAAATGTGAATATGGATTAGTTATTAGATGCTATTCAGGAACTACTATTCATGTTTTTAGGTGTGTTGATGGTGCGGTAGTTGTACAGGAGAACATACTTACTCTTTGGAAACACACATGCATGGACTAAACAATGAAGTACCAAGATGCCCACGCTCTCTTTTAAACAGCTGCAGTGATGGCGAACCTTTTACAGCTTTCCACAATACAAACAGCTGGCTGTGGCACACATGCCATAGGTTCGCCACCACTGTAGGGAAAAAGGAAAAGATTTTGATTTCCTTCTCTCTACAGAAAGATCAGACATGCACACGCATATATCCTTCCCCGACAGCTACGTATGATGTTTACTTAGCTGAATCTATGAGACAACATGTGCAGCCCTCATGAACACAGAGCACTCCTCCATAATCCAGAATGTGTTAAGTTGTATGTATTAATGGATTCTTTCTAACCCATCTTTAATAAAAAGACTTAATATGTTAGATGAAACATACATTCATATAAGAGAATATAATTCAGCTATGACATAAATAAAGTAGATATAAATGTTGTGATGGTATAACTTATAATTCATAAAAACCATCAAAAACATAAAGAATAATGAACATTCAAATACTCATTCAGATACTTTATTTTTTCCCTTCGGTGTCAAGGATCGAACTCATGGCCTTGTGCTTGCGAGGCAAGCGCTCTAATCACTAAGCTAAATCCCCAGACCCCTTGAATAATCTCTCTTAAAAAATTTTCACTCAAATCTAGTGTGTCACTATTGAATCTTCAGTGTTTACTACACACTTATATACACGTATATACATTTATGTCTAAGCACATTTAATTTTGCATGGTTTTGACATTTTCCAAATGTTATCTTCTGAAACTTTTGACTCAGCAAGCTTTACTCTATGTATAAGCTTCAGTTTAAAATTTTTTTCCATTGTGATAACAGCAGAATTTTCAGTAATTTTTGTAAATCTCATAAATACACAATGTTATCTTGTAGTTTTTAATTTTTTATTCTTTTAAAGATGTTGAACACGTGCGTATGTTTACTGACATTTTCTATTTGTAGTTTTATGATATGCCTTTGCAGATAAAGATACAGATATAGACAGATGTATTGGGGGGCATTTTCCTAGCCATTTGCTTGATTTATATGAGTTCTTTATTTTGGAAATTGATTTATGGTGCATTATATATGTTAACAAATATTCTTTCTATATATCTGTGGCTTGTCTTTCATTATATTTTAATATTTTCTCAGTAAGGCATGGTGACACATGCCTGTAATCCCAGAATTCTGGGAGCTGAGGCAGAAGCTGAGGCAGAAGCCTAGCCTAGGCAACTTGGCAAGAACCTGTCTTGAAATAAAATTTTAGAACAGGCTGGAGCTACAGCTCAGTGTGAAGGCCCTGGATATGATCCCCAGTACTGTGCTCCCCCCACAAGATACTTCTGATGAATAGAGATTTTACTTTTTCATATACTTCTTATATCATTAAAAATAAAGCAGGCTGGACACAGGGTACATGCCCATAATCCCAACTACTAGAGAGGCTGAGGCAGGAGGATGACAAGTTTAAGGTCAGTCTGGACAACTTAGTGAGACTCTGTCTCAAAATAAAAAAACTAAAAAACCCTGGAGATATAGCTTTAATACCATGGTGTCCCTAAGTTTGATTTCTAGTAGCGCGCGCGCGCACACACACACACACACACACACACACACACACACACAGAAAACCACAAAAAACTCAAATAAAAAGAACACACACAAAAAATCACATATATTTTGTTGCATATAGTGAATAGGCTTAAAAAACAATCTGGTAAATCTGATATTTATCAAACCAGTAACTATATTACATCTAAGGTTTCAGATAACATAGGACTTTTGCTTTCTATACTTTATGTCTGTAATGTTTGAATACTGAAAGTAAGCATGTATTACTTCATTCTTAACCAAGAGGAAGTTTACAGACAGGTTGCAGGCTGTTCATGAACATTAAATCTTATTTTTAATGGGTATTTGTCTTGGGAGAAGGTCAACAACTTTCCCCAGATTCTCTAAAGGGTTTGGAAACACACAATGTTAACAATACCGCTCTAGATAGTTATGTAGAATGTGTAGTAAACTATGTTTAGAGGCATGAAGCCTCTGGAGTTCCACAGTATGATTTGGGGGAAGTTTCTTAACCTTGGTACGTCAGTTTCATAATATGTGTAATAGGGTTAATAAAAAACTTACTACATAAGATTGTTGTGAGCATTAAATATGCAAATATACACAAAATGCTTAGAATAGGGTCAAGCTCTAAGTGTTCCAAAAATGGCAGTTACTCTTATTTTTTATTCCTGACTATTTCAGATAAAGACAAAGACCTTACTAGTGTTTTAATAGACATTTTGGGGCTGGGGATTTAGCTCAGTGGTAGAGTGCTTGCCTAACAAGCACAAGGCCCTGAGTTCGATCCCCAGGACCAGAAAAAAAAAAAATAGCCATTTTGGGGGAGAAGTAGACATCCCCGGATTAAGTCCTGATGCCAACAATAGGTACTTATCTCTGTAAAATTTCAAGTGTTTGCCTAGTAATACAGATGGCGTAAGTATCAGAGAAGATAGAGCATACTTGCAATAAAACATTTTCTATTACTTTGTTTCCCTGGTGCCTCATTCTTACCAGAGAACATAAAGATAATATCAGAAACAACTGCAGTTTTTAGCAAACAGGTCTCTTCATCTTTGCTGATAAAAATCAGCTATTATTTAGAAGAGAATCTGAATCAGTTCAAAGCAAAGTATTTAGAGGCAATTGCTAAGATAACCTTATGATATCTTAAAGGTTGGAGTGGTTTAATTTTAAGTTTAGAAAAATGAAAAAAATTCTTGAATGTCCCCCATTATTTTTATATCTGCTTAGATAAACTTGTCACTGTCAAAGTTTCTAAGCTTTGTATTTATTTCTCAGAAATCACTTGTGGAATTTTTAAGAGAAAGTCTATTCAATAATGTATGTTTGAACTTCTGCAAACACTAATTTTGGACAACCCACTCGGGTCCCCTTCTGTCTCTCAGGAGCTCTCTTTCTCTCTCAATAAATTTTCTACTTTTAAAACAAACAAACAAACAGCACTGATTTCATCAAAAACACCCTTATTTAGCTGTTAAATCTTTTGCTGAAAGAGGTCCACTTCTTAGGAATAGTTTAATCACTTGAAAACAGTGTGTTTACATTCTTCTCTGCATCCAAAAATGTGACTATTTATTGAGCAAATACCTATTAAATTCCTATCGGGTACTAGGGACTGTTCTAGGCACTGTAGAAACAAAAGTGATAATAATTTTTGCCTTCATACAGTTTATGTTTAATTATGGAATGACATAATAAAAAATAAACAATATTGTCTTAGTTACTTTTCTAATTGCTGAGACAAAATATGCAGCACCCATATGTTCAAGGAGAGATTTATTTCAGCTCACAGTTTAGAGGATTCAGTCCTTAATTGGCTGGCTCCAAGGCAGGGTGGCATGGCAAAGGAGCATCACAGAGGAGAAACAGTTCATGGCAGGGCACACAAGAAGCAGTAGCAAGCCTGCCTTTTCCTTTTATCCTATCCAGGCTATAAACCAGGGTGCAGCTTCTATCCTCAATAAATCCATTCAGCCACACCCAGAACTATCCTAATTCTAATCAGTGGACTAAATTACTACCACACATCCTTAATCCTGGTATCGTACACTTTAGCTCCAGCCACAAGCCCCACCTACAAGTGCATGAGGCTTTGGGCAGCCATCTAGTACAAACCACAATATTCTGCCCCAATCCCGAAAGATTCATGTACATCCCTTTATGAAAAAGGAATTTAGTCCACCTCTAAGAGTTACCAAAGTTCTAACAGTTTCAGCATTGCTGAAAAGTCCAAGGCTAAAGTCTCCTCTGAGATTCAAGGCAAACTCTTAGCTGTGAGCCCCTATACAAATGAAAAGAAAGTTAAACACTTCCAACATACAATGACGCAAGATAAACACGCCCATTCCAAAAGATACAAATACAGGGATAGAAAGGAATGGGACCACAGCAACCCAATATCCAGCTGGGCAAACATTAAATCCCATAGTTCCACATCCAGCATCTGACACAATCTGTGTCAAGATATGCACTCCAAAGGGCTTGCACCTATGGCACTGCTAGTGGTTGTAGCTCCCATGGTTTCTCCCTTGGGCAGGCTTTGCTCACTCCTTGCAGCTTTCCTCAGATGATCCACATTCCTGGCTTCTCCAATCTTCTGGGGTCTCCACTGCACCTTCAGTTTCAAACTCACAGCTTCACACACTGTCCTTTGAGGTATGTACCGCCTGGTCTCCTATGCCTTCTGAAATCTAGGTGGAAGCCTTCCTGACCCCACAACTCTTGCATTCTGCATGCACCTAAAACCATGACCATGTGGATGATGCCAAAGTCTGCCACCAGCTGGAGCAGTAGCCAGGTTTCCTTCTCTTTTGGCTGTAGAGGTCAATGCCTGGATTGCAGAGCACTATGAACCTAATCCTGAGGAACAAATTCCCTAGGCTGCCGCCATTCTGGAAGATGGTGCTCTGGGGCTCTCTGCACAGTCTTTAACCTTTGCAATTTTGAGCCTGCAAAGGGTAGAGTTCTGGTGGTTGTTGTGATATCTTCAGGCCATCTTTTCTATCGTCCTGCTCCTTTTCAGCAGCCAAGTTCTCCTCTGCTCTATCTTTGCAGGCAGCAACTTTACAAGAGCCTTCTCTCTGGTCAAACTCAAAACTTTTGAAATCATTCTGCTGTATATTTTGCTCTTGATTCTCCACATAGATCTGGCTAAAAGCCCCCAACAGTAGCCATCTACTGCCTCAACATTAGATTCCCCTGAAATTTCTTCTACCAGATTAATCAGTCTGCCATATTGTAAGTCCCCAACTTACAAACACTCAAGTTGTGAACTTTCACAGGGGTACTGTGTAAGACTCACTTTGTCAGCTTACGAACGAATCTGACGGTACTTAGTCTCTTGTAAAGTAGCTGGATACAAGTAAAATGCAGACAAATTTTCTGCTAAAACATAACACACATGGTCTGGCGTCTAATAACCAATGCAGTCCTTATTCTCAACTGAAATTTCCTGAGACTGGTCTCTAACGGCTACGTTTCTATCAGTATCCTGGTCTTCTGAGCTCCGACCAGAATCTCCCATCAGGCTCAATTTACAACATTCCAGTGCTGTTTCTTCAGTTGGCCTCCTCAAACCTTTCCAAACTCTTTCCACAAGCCAGTTCCAAAGGCTCCTGAACCACATGGTCATAGCAACAATCCCACTTCTCTGGTACCAAAATCTGTCTTAGTTACTGGTTGTTGGGATAAAATACCCAAAACCCACAAGTTAAAGGAGGAAAGGTTTATTTCAGCTCAGTCTGTAGAAGATTCAGTCCATAGTATGCTGGCTCCAAAGCAGGGAGACATGGCAAGAGGACAGTGCAGTCCATGGCAGAACAGACAGGAGGCAGCAGGAATCAGCAGCACCAAACCTCCCCTTCCCTTTTATGCCATCCAGGCTACAAGCCTTTTGGTTGGTGCCACCCACACCCAGGGTGGGTCTTCCCATTATCCATACCCAGAAATATGATAAACCATTTAGTGGAATAATTTAGTACTACACATCAAAATCTCAGTATCATGCATCCTAGATCCAGCCACCTCCGAAAAGCCCCATTTATGAGTGCATGAGGCTTTCGGGGGACATCTAGATACAATCCATAGCAAATATCTTTGCCCAGTGAAAGGATTTTGGAGAAAAACTGAATTAGGGCAAGAGCAAAGGGGAGTGCTTAAATGATGCAATTTTTAATACAGGTGAAGTATGTTTGGAGAAATAACTTGAAGGAGGTAATATGGATCATCTGGAGGAATAATATTTCAGGCAGCAAAAATACTTACCTGAGTGTAAGAATGGACCATCTCTTGTAGTGTTTAAGAAATAGCAAAGAGGTAAGTGTGGCCAGTACAAAGCATCAAGTGGGACAGTTGACCAGGTGTTAGAGGTAATAGTGGGCCAAAGTATGTGGGGCATAGTAGGTCATTTTAAGAATTTCTACTAGCTCTCTAAATGAAATGAAGTCACTGGAAGATTTTGGGAAGAGCAACATGATCTGATTTACATTTTTTAAAGAATCACAGCAGCTCATGTGTTAAAAACAGACTGTTAGAGGGAGAAAGGTGGATTCCAATTACTGGTTACCAAGAAAACAGTAATTGGATAAACAGGTAAAATATGATGGTATCTCAAAATGGGATGGTTACAGTGGAGATGGTGAGAAATGATCAGGTTGTGGATATGCTGAAGGCTGAATAAACAAGATTTCCCATGAGATCTGATGTTGGATGTGAAAGAATGGGGCAGCAAGGATGACTCCAATAGGATCTGGAAAGATGGGGCTGCCATTTAGCAAGATTCGTAGATCATGGGTTGAGGAGGTTGTCTTAATTGCTGGGACAAAATATCAGACAACCACAAGTTAAAGGAGGAAAGGCTAATTTTAGCTCAGTTTTACAGAGGTTTCAGTCCAAAGTTAGCTGGCTTCAAGGCAGGGTGGCACGGCAGAGAGGAAATACTCATGGCAAGGCAGGCAAGAAGCAACAAGCAGCAAATCCTTTCTCTTTTCATTCTATCTAGCATATAAGTCTATTGATTGGTGCCACCCACACCAAGGGTGGACCTTCCCATTGCCCACACCTAGAACCATGCTAAACCAATCGTGGACTACTCCAATTACCACATACCTTTAATCAGTGTCATACACCCCTGATCCAGCCACCTCCGCAAAGGCCCACCTATGAGCACGAGGTTTTGTGGTGGGGGGGGCATCTAGATATAAGCCATAATGGGGGTTTAGAAGAAAAGACCAAGGATGCAGTTTGGGAAACAGCTGAAATGTCTGTCAGACATAGGCACGGTAGTAGAGATGGCTTGTGGCCAGCTGATGTGTGAGTTTGAAACTTACAGAGTGGTCTAGCTTAGAGATGCATCAACTTATTAGAATATAAAGTTGTTATGATGTAGATCATACTGAAAACCATGAGATGACCAAGGGAGCGCAAGAAAAATAAATTGCCTGTATAGCTTTGTCAAACATAGTACAAATGATCTTGCAAATATTAGTGTTTACTCAGGTCAGAAATTCTGCTGTATTTAAAAACATTTAAGACACAATCCAATGTGTTTAAAAATGAAGTTTAATCTCAATGCAGAATGAATACAGTGATGCCTTGGTATATGGTACCCTTGAAATTTATACTATAGTAGCACTTAAATCTGATTTTTTTCCCCCATCTTTGAGCCCTTGGATCCCAGCATAATACCTGGAAGAGTGGAAGCTCAGTAAATAATTAGTGAACTTGGTAAAATGAATGAAAAGAATTTATGATAAAAGCAAAATTTCAAGTCATGTTTCTCTTGGCCAATAATGTAATGCTTGCTCTTTAAATCCCAAACAGAACTGATCCACTTTGCACAAAGAGACTAGGGCAGCTTCTGAATACAAGCATTCAAGTCCTAAAAGTAAAACACAGGCTTGGCATGACCAATAAGTGCATAGCTAAAGGCCATGCAATGCACTTTCCAGTTTTGTAATAAGCAAATAACCCAATAAAAAATGGTACAGTCCCTGGGATGAAGGACTGTATATTTTATATCATCTTGCCAGTAGACCGTATTTTAAATTTCTTTATTTGGCTGCATCTCAGGTCTGGATGCTAGAACCATGACAACTTTTTGGCATGGACAAGAAAAGGGATTTGTAGGATCATACTTTTGCTTGATATATGTCTGTATCAAGGACATTATATTATCCCTTATTACTTTGTATAGTGACCCTAGTGAACCAGAGGCACCCAATGGCCTAGGGCAGAAGTTCTTAAGGATTTGTTCTTAAGAACTCTTTATACTCTGAGAAATGCCAAGAGATACTGTTTACATACCTTGGTTCAGGAGCTTTATTAGTTATGCAATTCTGAAAAAAGATGGCCATAAGCGTGTTTGTACAGGAAAGACAGCCACCATCATGCTCATCATCCAATGCAGAGTTTGCAAACAAAAAAACACAAGTTTGCCAAATGCTTCTGCTTGAAAAACTGGGGTACTACTGTTTGTCTACTGATAATGTCCATATCAAAACTGAACAGACATTTAAAAAACACAATACATAAACATACACACAAGATGCCAGAAACAATTCAAAAGAAATTCATTCGCTAAGAATTAAAGGATAAAAAACCAGTATTCCATAAAAAGAGAGCTCAAAAACAAGTGAGATTAGCTATCCTATTTTCAGAGAAAGTGGACTTCAAGTCAAAACTCATCAGAAGAGGCAAAGAAGGTGATGATGTATTGGTTAAAGGAACAAATTGAAAAGAAGAGATGACAATTATAAATATATATATACTGAATGGAATGGGCATAACCAATTTTACAAAACAAGCATGATTAAGACATAAAAGATTAAATAAACAAAAACATATTTATAGTGGCTGCCTTAGTACTCCACTATCACAAACAAATAAATGAGACAAAAAATATAAACAAATAACAGAGTAGGCTGGGGATTTAGCTCAGTGGTTAGAGTGCTTGCCCAGCTAGCACAAGGGCCTGAGTTCAAACCCCAGCATCAAAAAAAAAAAAAATCAGAGTAGGACTTAAAAGACACCTGCAGAAAGTTCTCAACAACAGAATACACATTCTGCTTAGCAGCACACAGAACTTCCTCAAAAACAGACCCCATACTATCCCATGAAGCATGCTAAAGTAAATAGAAAGAACTGAAATTAGCCTCTGGATATTATCAGATTATAGCACAATGAAACTAAAAATCAATGAGAAAAGAAACCACAGAAATTATGCAAACACATGGAGATTAAACAATATATTCTTCAATAATCAATGGCTCACAGAAGAAATTAGTTCTAGAATCAAAAGATAATGCCAGTACAACATACTAGAACCTATCGGACATAATGACAGCAGTCCTAAGAGGGAAGTTCTTAGTTGTAAATTTCCACATCAGAAAAAACAAGTAAGCCCAAATCAAGAACCTAATAACATACCCCAAGGTCACAGAAAAACAAGAACAATCCAAACCCAAAGCTAGTACAAGGAAGGAAATTATGAAGATCAGAGAAGAAATTAATGAAATTAAGACTAAAAGAAATACAAAGCATCAATAAAGGGAAAAACTGGTTCTTCAAAAGAATAAAATGGACCAACCTTTAGCAATCTTACCAAAAGAAGGAAAGAAAAGACCCACAGCAATGTAATTAAAAATGAAAAACGCACAATCAAAACAGATAACACCAAAATTCAGATTATTAGCAACTACACTCCAAAATATTGGAGAATCCAAAAGTAATGGATACTGGGTTGGGGATTTAGCTCAAGTGGTAGAGCGCTTGCCTGACAAGTGCAAGGCCCTGAGTTCAATCCTCAGCACCATAAATACATACATACATACATAATAAATAAATAAAATCCAGAAGTAATGGATAGATTCTTGGATACATATGAAATAGCAAAACTGAACCAAGAAGATAAAAAAGCCCCCAATAACCCAATAAGAGGCATTGAAATTGAGGCAGTAAAAAAACCTACCAACTAAGAAAAGCCCAGGACCCTATGGATTCACCACTGAATTCTACAAGAACTTCAGAGAATGCCAGTACTCAATGAACCAATTAATGAAATTCAAAGGGAAGGAGTATTGCTAAACTCATTCCTGAGGAGTCGCATTATTACTGTGATTCCAAAATCACCCAAAGACTCAACTAAAAAAGTAAACTACAGGTTGACCTCTTCAATGAACACAGATGCAAAGATCCTCAATGAGATACCAGCAGCAAATAGAATGCAACAAATCATTAAAAAGATCATACATCATGACCAAGTAGGCTTCATCCCAGGGATGTAAAAATGGTCCAATATACCCAAATAAATAAATGTAATTCATCATATAAACAGAAGACAGGACAAAAATTGCATGATCATCTTAATAGACACAGAAAAGGCCTTTGACAAAATCCAACTGTTCATGATAAAAACCCTAAAAAAATAGGTACAGGTGGACCTTATCTCTACCTGACAAAAGTCATGTATAACAAACTTACTGCCAACATCCTATTAAGAGGAGAAAAATGGAAAAATGGAAAAAGCTTTTCCTCTAAAATCAGGAACAAGACAAGGATGTATGACCATTACTGTTCTATACAGTACTCAAAACTTTAGCCAGAACAATCACGCAAGAGAAAGAAATGGCAGGGATATAGTAAAATAAAAAGTTACACTATCCTTATTTAAGAGGATAAGATCATTTATGCAGAAGACCTAAAAATTCTTACCAAAAGACTCCTAGCAGTAATAAGTTAAGCAAGGTAGCAGGACACAAAATCAACACAGAAAAATCAGTAGCGTTATACACCAATAATAAAACCACCAAGAAAGAAATTAGGAAACTAATACCATTTGCTATCACTGCAAGAAAAATTAAATACTTAGGAATTAACCTACGCACGGAAATAAGAGACCCCTACAATCAAAACACCAACAGCATTCCTCACAGTACTAGAGAAAACAATTCTAAAAATTCATGTGGAACCATAACAGACCCAGAATAGCAAAAGCAATCTTGGGCAACAAGAACAAGCAAGAGGCATCACAATCTTGATTTTCAAGTTATATTACAATGCTACAGTAATAAAAACAGCATGCTACTGACACAGAAACAGATGAATGGAACAATAAAAGAGGCTGCAGAAACAATGACAAGTACTTTTAAAAAAATATTAACAAGTTTATTCAACAAAACCATTAGTAAATACTGCAAAACTTGTTAGTTATTTCAGTTTAAAAAAGTATCCACTATTAAGGATTTAGCTCTGTGGTACAGCACTTGCTTAGCAAGTGCAAGGCCCTGAGTTTGAAACTCAGCAGCACCCCCCAACAAAAAGGGACAAACTAGCACTCAATGGTATACGAAAAATAATAAGAAATGTTTTAAAAAAAAATTTTTTAGTGGTACATTTTAGATATATGTAATGATAACATTCATCATAGGGAATTTGTACCCGTACATGATGTATCTTGCTTCTTTTTTCCCATTCCCCTCCCCTCCCTTCAACCCCTCTTGCCTGCCTTATTTACAAAAGCTTTGCTTCCATTTTTTACCTTGTTCCTCCCTTCCTTTCCCCCTCCCGCCTCCCTTATTCCCCTTCCCATTTGCACAGGTACTTTCAAACTACCTGATCTTTGACAAAGGGGCTAAAAGCTGAAGGAAACATACCTTCTTTAACAAATGGCACTGGGAAGCCTGGCTATCTAGAGACAGAATTTGAATGTAGACCCATATCTCTCATCTTGTACTAAACTAACATTAAAACAGATCAAAGACTAAAATATTAAAAGAGAAACAATCTGGAAGCTAAAACACTACCTGGAAGACAAAAACATGTAAAACCCCTGAAGTCATAGGCATAGGCAAAAAGTTCCTGAACAGAACTACATTTGTACAAGAAATAAATCAAGAACCAACAAATGGGATCATATCAAATTAGCCTCTGCCCAGTAGAGGAAACAACCAAAGAGACAGCCTACAGAAGGGAAAAGTTTCTGGCGAGCAACTCCTGGAATAGTGAACTAACATCTAGAATATATAAAGAACTCAAAAAATTAGATCTTCTAAAATAATATTTAAATTAAAAAGTGGTCAATTGAGAGGAATAGACACTTCACAGAAGAAGTACAATTTGCCAATAAATATATGACAAAATGCTGACTGTCTCTGGCAATTAGAGAAATTAGAGAAATTAAAAGAACATTGAGATTCTTACTCCAGAAAGAATCACCATCACCTAGAAATCAAATAATAACAAATGCTAGCAAGGCTGCAGGGACAGAGCAACCCACAACTCTTCTACACTGTTGGTGGGAATGGAAATAGTATAACCGCTATGGAAATAAGTATGAAGATTCCTTAAAAAGAAAACTAAAATTAGAAATTCCATTTGACCCAGTTATTCCCTATGTATCTTTCAGAAAGAGTTTAAGTCATATATCATAGTGGTATTGCTATACATATAGCAGCACAACTCACAATAGCTAAATCTTGGAAGCAGCCTATAAGTCTATCAAAAGATGAATGGCTACAGAAAATATGGTATATTTACAGAACGTAGTACTAATGTGTTATAAAGAAGGATAAATTTGAGTCATTTGTAGGAAAATGGATGCACCTGAAGATAATAATGTTAAATATCACACGGTTTCTCTTAAAGGAGAATCACAAAATATAAATTAATTGAAAAGCCAAATAAAAGATAATAGGAAACAGGGAGACAGATATTTTGCAAATGGGATGGGGACCAAGAAAGTAGGGAAGGAATCTAAAACACTTCCCCAAATGCTCGAGAATCCAGAAGACTGGCTTTTCTTTTAGGTGGGGGTGGTGGCAGAAGCCTGTAACCTCAGCACTTGCCAGACTGAGGCAGGAGGATTACCTCGAGTTCGAGGCCAGCCTGGGATACACAGTGAGTTCAAGGCCAGCCTGAACTACACAGCAAGACCATCTCAAAAACCAAAAACACAACACAACAACAACAACGACAACAACAACAAAAAATCCTGAAGAGAGGCTTTTGGAAGGTGATGGACCCTAAGGGCTCTCGCTTCATCAGTGGAGGAACCCACTAGTGGAATTATACTTCAACAGCATTACTGGGAGGTTACGGGAACTCAGGAGTGGGGCCTCCTTCAGGAGAGCAGACAACGGAGGCTGATGTTGGGAATACATTAGTCATAACTGCCCACGGTTATAAATTCCTTGCTTGACAGAAGAACAAGACTATAAAGCAAAGTAGAGAAGATAAAAGAGCCAGTAGTACTTAAGGGAAAACCCAGTAATCAGTAAGGGAAAACACAATCCATAAGGTAAAACACAGATCAATTTACGTAAGAAAAAATCTATTTCAATGATAATCTGAGACATGTGTATCAAATTTATAATGAACTATTCTTTCAATCTCCCATCAAATCGGCAGTAATTCACAAAAGGTAACAACCACTACTGACAAAGGTGGGAGAAATCTGCACTCTCATGCTTTTCTGCAGCACGGAACAGCAGGGTTTTGCTCCCCACAAAATGACTGTCCTTCCTCAAACAACCCATTTTCACAATCTCTCTTTCAAGAACTTAAGAGAAACGTGCATGAAATAAGGTATCAGAGCACTATCTGTGAAAAACTAATTGAAAATAAAACAAAACACTGGAAAAATGGCTCAAAAAAGGATTATTTAAACAACTTATGCTATAATCATACAGTTGATAATAGTCATTAAAAGCCCTTCTTTCCTC
The DNA here is from genome assembly GCA_004026905.1 of Hystrix cristata. NCBI lineage: Eukaryota > Metazoa > Chordata > Mammalia > Rodentia > Hystricidae > Hystrix > Hystrix cristata. The sequence goes on along the minus strand of PVJO010002400.1, from coordinate 64,128 downwards.
CCTTCCTTCCTCCCTCCCTCCCTCCCTCCTTCCTTCTTTTCTTCCTTCCTCCCTCCTTCCTTCCTTTTGTTCTCCCTCTCTTTCTCTTTCTTCTGGAGAGCAAACCCAGGGTCTTTACATTGAGCTGAATCTTCCAGCCCATTTTTTTAGTTTATAAATTCTGAGACAGGGTCTTGCTAAAAAAAAAAAAAAAAAAAAAATCACTGAAGTTGTTCAGGCTGAGCTTGTACTTACAGTCCTCTTGCCTCAGCCTCCCAGCCTTACACAATACACCACGATGCTTGGCAATAGCCACATATTTTGGGGAATTAGTTTTAAAAAATGAATAAAAATGTAAACTAATATATTAACTGTTATTGAGAATTCACTTACTGCATTACATATTTTGTTTCTCATAATAAGTCAAATATATACTTAAATTTGTTCAAGAATCTACTGTTTTGTAAAAGCTTTATAGGTCTTAAGGACAAGCATACTATGGACAGGAGAACTATATACCTCAACGTTTTTTAAATGCTTGGTCAAATTCCTAGATCAAGTGGGTAGGGCTCTACAGCCCTCTAATACCTCCTGTTATTACCACCTTTTTTACTACACAGCAGTTTATAACTAACATGCATTCATTCTGTTCGTCACAATTATCGCTAGACTCCTCAGCTTCTTCCAATAAACTAAATGCTCTTTCATGCTTGATAATAAACTACAAAGGGCTTTCCACAGTATAGATACTCAATATATTTTTGCTAAAGTAACTTCAAAGGCAGAGATAGAGTTCTGAATAACACAATTCTAATAATTAGTGTTTTAATGCTTCCAAATTTAGTTTAAATTCCAAAAAAATGACTCATGCAACAGAATTACCCTATATTTTACACAACAGATTGCTTAGCTCAAAATCATAACTCCCATAAACAAATGGCTTTGACTTGTTTCATAATAAAATTTTATAAGGCAGATTTTAATGACTGTAGAAGGAAACCTAAGAATTTTTTAGAAATTACTTGAATGAAAAGTCAGTACTTTTTAATCAGACCTTGGCAGAGTGTCTAATACTACTGAACAAAATTAACTAAGTTTCTAAAACATCGTAAGGCAAACTTCTCCTAAAAAAGGAAATACAAAGTACATGTGTGTGTGTAACCAGAATGAGATAATAGAAAATAAGGCCATACAGAATTTCCTATCTTGAAAAATGAGCTATTCAGACGGCTTTCATGACAATGTACTCAAACCTTATTGTTGAGGGTTTAATATGATTTAACACACGATAATCCGTGCTAAAAATAACCTGTTTTCTTTTCATAAACTCCCTCTTTCCGGTCTAAATATGTACTAAAGAGTCTATCAACTTGGAACCATATAAAAATTTAACTGGGAAAAGGCATGGTTTTGTTTGTTGTAAATCTGTCCGATCCAGAGTATATTTGGGTGCTAAAGTTTTCTTAACTTTATAAATCATTTTTAATAATGAAAACACAATTTATAATCAATCCAGATTAATAAGTGGTTTAAATTATATAACCTTATTTGCTACCTGTTTTTCAAATAAAATTTATTTGTTTCATTATGGAATACTCTTAACAGAAATTTAATTATTTCTAAATGCAGGCACTAAGCCTGCTGTACTCATTTGGAATTAGTAAAGAGAATAAATATATCAGTGTGAAAGCAAACGAAAGCCTTTGAAAACTGGTAAAGGTGGTTGGGGATTTAGCTCAAGTGGTAGGTTAAACAACAAATGTTGTTTAACCAGCACAAGATCTTGGGTTCGATCCCTAGCACCCTCAAAAAAAAAAAGAAAACTGATAAAAAAGTGGGAAGGAAAAAAAAATAATAAAAAAAATGTGGGAAGGGAGAAAAAAAGCCTGTTTCTCAACTATACTTCAGGTGACTTAAAGAGATGAAGGTAGCAATTCTCCTTCTCTTTTTAAATAGAAACTTCCAAGTAATAATGTATGTAATGTAGTCAAAGATTTAGTGTTCCACAATTTTGCAACTACTACTGAAATAATGAGCCTGATAATGATCCCCACAGCTGATAAAACCATTAACAAACATTATAGTAGAAGATCAATGCTGAGGAAAAGTGAAGGTACTCATTAACTGCAATAACCCATGCAAATTCAATGAGCTGAAACAAGCACCACTCCCCAGGAAGTGTTCTTGACCACATCTCTCCCCGCTAACTCCTTTTCCCCTCCCCCTGTCCGAGAAAGAAAGAAAAGAAAAGGAATTGATTCTATTCAAGGTTTCAAATCTAACTGCTAAGAGAAAACACTACAAAATTACATGTTAACACCATGGAGATACAATCAGAAAAAGGTAGACTGAGGAATTCTACAAAACATAAAATGTTTGTCTGTAGGGACCTGAGATAGAGTTAGAGATCCCGATGGCATAAAGGTATACTCTTAGGCCACCATCTCAGAACCAGTCAGTCAGTACTAGTGCTGTGTACTCTTCCCTACTCCCTCACTCTCCCAAACAATCTCAGTGATCTCAAAAATCAGGTACATTGTTAAAGGAAAGATGACCGTGGCATAGTGTCTCCAAGAATGAACTAGATGAGAAGATAAAACAGTTGTGGATCATTCCAAAGGGACAGCGGACAAACTCCTGAGACCTTACGTACTTATTAAAACCTTGATAGGCTTGATGGCAGTACAGATAAGATTGGCCATATATAACAGGGCTCCTCAACCCCCAGGCCATGGAACGGTACTGGTTTGGTCCATTGCCTGTTAGCAACTGGTACCAGTCTGTGGCCTATTAGGAACAGGGACACACAGCAGGGAGTGAGTGGTCGGCAAGCAAACAAAGCTTGACCTCTGTTTATAGCCCTGCCCCACTGCTTCCATTACCACCTAAACTCCACTTTCCGTCAAATCAGCAGCAGCAGTAGACAGATTTCCATAGGAGTGTAAACTCTACCGTGAACCACAAGAGATCTAGACTGTGTCCTCCCTATGAGAATCTAATGCCTGATGATCTGAGATGGAGCTGAGGCATTGATGCTAGCACTGGGGAGTAGCTACAAGTACAGATGGACATTAGCAGAGAGGTATGAGTGATCACAACAGAGATCACAATAAATCAATTGCTTATAGATTCCTATCAAAACCCTGCCAGTGACAAGCTATATCTTGTGGCAGGTTTTACAGTGACAAACAAGGTGATGTACTGTAATTGTACAACTGCATCTGGTAGCTGGATTTAAGCCAAAATCCAACACTTACTCTAGTCCACATGTGATATGCCATTATTTTATTTGCCACTTCCATTTGTGCCTGTTTCCTGCAATGTGCACTTGTCTCAATCAGTTTTGGGAAGCCTAGAAGCTAACCATAGCCAAAATGAGTAAAAACAAACACCACCAGAGAGTATCCTTGAGATCAGGAAAGATCAATAACCAACTTGGCCAAAGACTAAGACTGTCAACCAAAAGAAAGCTGCAGACCAAGAGTCCTACTTAAGTTATGGGTTCACTCCAACAGGTGATTCATATTCTTCAAGGTGATTCATATTCTTCATATTCTGCCTTGTATAATATGTGCTAATCCACTATCCAACAAAGCACTGAAGCCTGCAAAATGGCTTTGCCACAGGGAGACCAGGTACTCTGCATTAAAAGACAAGCCTTTGAAATTTTTCAAAACAAACAAACAAAAAACCCCCCAAAAACATAAATACAAAGAACAGAAGTAATTTCTGAAAGTCACCACTTCATTGAATGCGTCTGCACTGACAGCATCATTCTTAGTGCCTAAACACACTGCTAAATCTAAGGAGTCCTCTACTACTGTTAAAGAATTGATCCTCACTGCTACTAAGGACATCTGATGTGAACTTTCAGGAGAGGTTGCTGTTCAGAAAGTAGCATGTGCTCATCTTTTGGCCAGTACACAGGTAGTAGACAAATTGATGAAACAGGAGAAAATATTGAGGTGCAATTGTTAGTGAGGATGCAATGTAGGTTGACAAGTCTACCAGTGCTGACAGGGCAACAGTGCTTGTTTTTGTGCAATATATTTTTTAGGAGGATGTGCATAAGGATAGTTTTGTTATATGCACTTTTGCTGACAACTCAGACAGTCTATCCTTATACACAGAAATGAGATGGCTTTCTAAAGGTAGGCCCCTGGCCAGAGTTTTTCAAATACATCACTGGTAGCACATTTCATGACAGAGAAGGGTTACAAAACCTGCTTACTCTTGTGACATATACAACCAGCTCAACGAACTCAATCTGTCACTTCTGGGGAGAATGACAACTGTGTTCAAGTCGGCAGACACAGTGAGACAGTGCAGGTCCTGCGTTCAAAGCCAAACTAGAATTTTGTGGGGGCTATGAGAGAACTTTGAGATTTTTGACATATTTTAAACATTAGCAGAGATTATGAAAGTGACTGAGCAAGGGGTCTTCTTTCTCCCTGTTGGTACATGATCGTGTATCTCAGCTAGCTTGCTTTCTTCCTTCTGTCCTCCTCCACCCTTTCTTTTCTTTTCCTCCTCTCTCTTCCTTCTTCCTTCTTTTCTCTTTCTCTCTCTCTCTTTTTCTTTTTGGCACTGGGAAGTGAATCTGGGGCCTTTGCACTGAGCTACATCCCGAGCCCTTTTTCATTTTCAGACAGTATCTCACTAAGTTGCTCTATTGGCCAGGCTGGGCTTGAGCTTGTGATCCTCCTTCCTCAGCCTCCCTGAGTGCTAGGATTACACTTAGGTGTCCTACACCTGGCTCTCAGCTTTCAAGAAAGTTTGTGCATTCCTTCCCAACCACAAAAGACTCCGGATGTAGGAAGGAATGGGTCCTGACGCATTTGTGAGTAAGTCAGGTGAATTGACTCTGTCTATGCTAGAAGAGGATCAACGGCTTGAGAATGCAAATAACAATGGCCTTAAAAGTATGTCTGAGAAAACTTCAAATGTCCATACGTTCTGGATTAAAGTCAAGGCAGAATATCTTGAGACTGCTACAAAAGCAATGAAAAGCCTGCTTCCATTTCCAAAACCCTACCTTTGTGAAGCAGGGTACACTCTAGTGACAACAACCAAAACAAGATTATGGAGTAGACTGGACACAAGAAACACTAGGGATGCTACTATCTCCATCATACCTAGATGGGACTACCTACTTGCAGGAAAAGCAGCCCAGGGTTCCCTCTGATTCTGCATTATGGTGAGTTGTCTAATTATTTCATTATACATCACAATGTAATAATAAAGTACACGATAAATGCAATGTGCTTGAATCATTCTGAAATCAGCCCCCCCAGCCATCCATGGAAAAACTGTCTTCCACGAAATGGTCTCTGGTGCCAAAAAGGCAGGGGACCACAGATATACAGTATTTATAATTCTTAAAGGTAGGTGATGATTAAATGTGCATATTCAGTACTATTCTGACTTCTTTGTTTAAAAGTTTTCATAACAAAAAGTTTTAAAAAGACCCTGTTGTTTGGCATATAAACAATTATTTTTCTTACTAAATTGATAGCATTTGTTAGTGAAGAAATTTTAAGTGGAAGGGAAAAAAAAATCATGCAACATATTTAAATTACCATGAATTCATAAAAAGTGGAGAATTCAAATTCTGAGGTGGTTAATGAGCAACCTTAATTAATTACTACACACACCAATTTTTCTGTGTTTCTAATACAATTGACTTATGACCTTTTAGCAATTTGGTCTTATTCTGCAGTTCATTATTAAATGAATACTAATGAAAGAGTAAATAAAATTCCACAATTCTTAGGCAATTCAAAGCAAGTATGTCATACTTTTGTGCAACTCACCTGCCGTAAAATCTTCAGTCAGATCAATAAATGCATGAGAATGTGGAATTCGCATTTTACTTTTAGTAGTCAATGCAGGATGCCATGATAAATTTCTAAAATGTAAAATAAAAAATTTTTCTTAAGGTAATATCAACTGAACATTATTTCAAAATATAAAGATATGGATGGAAGACTGTTTAGCAGTACAATCAAGTATTATTCAGTCATAAAAAGGAATGAAATACTGACATGTGGTACAATAGCCAGAAATCTTAAAAACATAATACTCTATGAAAAAGGTGCATATAAAATGTCACAAGCTTTATTAATTCCATTTATATGAAATATTCATAAGAGTAAGTGCATAGAGAACATAGACAAACAAAACAGATTAGTGGTTGCCTAGGGCTGGAGGTAGGGAGTAAGTATTAAGAATGGCTTAATGGCATAGGATTCCCCCCCCCTTTTTTTTTTGGTGCTGGGGATCGAACTCAGGGTCTTGTGCTTACAAGGCAAACACTCTAACCACTGAGCTTAATCCCTAGTCCTTAGGATTTCCTTTTGAAGGGACGAAGACACACTGGAACTAGTTAGAGCTGATGGTGGCACAATATGATAAATGTATTACATATATTAAATGACGCTACATTGCACACATTATTAACGTGTACACTAGAGATCATATAACAAATGAAACGGGTAGTTTTGATATCTGAACTTCACCTTGTTAAAAAGAAAAAAACCAATAGTGCCAACTTTCCATGTATTCCTCATTCAGGTTCACCTAGTAGTAACATTTAATATAACCGTAGTATGATTACCCAAATCAGAACATAAGACTGGTAGACTACTATAAAGGAGGAAGAAAAAGTTTATTTCATTTTCCTACTGTTACCTATCAGCTGAGGACTCCTCAGACTTGAAGGCATTCCCATCTATCAAGACCTCCTCAAATCAGCTTCTTTCAAAAGCACTTCTCTTTATTGTTTTCCTATTAAACTTTTCTCTTTGACTAGCATTTTGGTTGGCATTAAAGTTACTAGAAGAATTTTCTCTTTGATACTGACAAACTCAGGCTCATACATATTTGTATCCACAATGCCTAACCAGAACCTAACTTTTATGAAGTGCTCAGCAAATAATTGGCATTTCCTTGTCTCTATTTCAGTTGAAGTCACTAATTTTTTTCATAAGTACTATGTTACAGTCCAATATGGAACCACAGATATGTCATCTTCAAAAAGAAATGTGAGGCTATTTAAGTCCAACTTAATTGTTGACACAGTATGACTGACTGGATAGGAAACAAGGTTTTATTTGTGAATTTGATTTTGATGTCTTTGTAAAGAGAGAGACAATGGGCTGAAACCAACTAGCACTTAGCACAGAAGCAGTGCTTCGAAATAGCTGAAAATTGGATCTTCTCTTGCTGCTTCACTTACTGTTTTCCTTTTTACTCCTTTTCAATATTTGAATTTGTATCTCTAAAGGATATTCATTGTAATCCCATTTTCTTGAACATTTTAAATCAATATTCAATTTCTTCACAATATTTTAAATTTTATACATTTTGCCTACTCTCTTCTATTTTATATCACTTAAAAGGCAGTAGCTGACTCTCGGAATTTATTTTATATGCACGTGTCCTGATCACAATGGAATAAACAGCAGGGGCAAAAAAAAGCAGGCAGTTCTAAGCCATATTAAGTCTATCGACTGATACTTTTGAACCTCTGCCAGAAAATTTCAATTAGCATTTCCCTCCACCGAAAGCACAATTATGGCAAGGTGTTCTAATTTGTGACTATTATCACCTAAATCTCAAAGCATAGCATGTATCAAAGGATAAATTTAAAAGTAATTAATGTCAACTGTAGCTTTTGGTTGCCTAGGATAACTACCCTTTAAAATGACTATCATCTCTCAGTTGACTTTTCAATGATCAGCTTATACTGAATTATCACTATTTAACACATTTGGGTAAAAGCAGACATTAGGACAGAGGTTTGGTATGTAGAAGAACCTACTTCTAGCCCACTGGTCTTCAAACATTTTAGCTCAGATATGCTCTATAATTTTTTTTTTAAAAAATCTAAACCTAACACATTTAATCTCTGGATCTATTAAACTTATTAAACCTTTAAAGTAAAATGATTACTTTAAAAATATATCCAGTGAAATATAAGTGAAATATTCTATCATTATTGGTCATCATTCACAAAAAAAATCCAAAAAATCAAAAAAATGCAATAACAAGGTCTTCTTTAATATCCAGAAATTATACATCTTTCTCTTTTATCCTTGAGCTTGTTCTTTCACTCCTTTTTTTCTTAGAGAATTTTATCATTATATAAAATATTTATTTATCTAAAGTATTGTCATTGATGACTCTAGCATAATTCTCTAAACAAGAGTATGTCTATGAAGTAAACTGGAAATTAAAATTGTTATTTATGTTGGTTTTCTTTACAGATCTCAAGTGTTTAAAAAAATCTCTTTTAAGTTGATTTATTTTAACTACTAGCATACAACTGAAGAAAATACATATGATATAGTTTGATAATTTATTAAAGCAAAGGTACAATTTTATTGGAAATGCATTTTAAAAGGGATGAAGTTTTAAAATATATTAATTTATTTATTCTTACAAACGTCTTACTGCATGAATGAAACAGAATTCAGCATAAAATCTATTCTTACTTTTCACTTTTTATAGATATAAATGCCAAGACATCTTCATACAAATAGGGAGATTAAAATGAATGGATAGTTATTATAGCAATGGCTCTCAATTCTTTGAATTCCTTTGTAGTCATGTCAAAAATCACATAACGATCTATCATTAAAAATAATTTCTAACGCACTATCAAGTAAGTTTTCCTTCAAGTTAGATTGTAGTGAGTAACTGGAAATAAAAAGGTATATAATCTATTCACTAGTGCCATTTAGTTTCTCAATTTTTAAGTATATCAAAGGCCTTACCAAAGATTTATCTAATTATTAGCTATGCGAATTAAGCTTCATTTAGAGAAAATTTGTTTAACCAAATCTACTAACAAAGAAATTGGGAAATCTTTTTATTGCATCTTTGGCAATATGGATCTATTTTTAATAAAATGTTTCTATGTTATTATATATGTTAAGAAATTTTCATCAAACTTTTCCTGAAATTCTAATACAAGAAATTATCCTTAATTTTTCACATGTGATAAGAGGGTTATGGTACAACTATGTATATGTTACAACTAGTTTTTTTAAAAATCCTTATCATTTAGAGATATACAGAAATATTTGTAGATTAAGATGTCTAAGGCTATGTGTGTAAAGATAAATGACAGAAAAAGTTGTGAAGAAAATCACTGATCATGAATTGGTAATCAGTCAGGCTCAGTAACAGGAATATTACATACAAATTCACTGTTTCATCCTCTCTACCTTTATAGATGTTTGAAATTTTCCATAAAACAGTTAAGTAAAGACAAATTTAGAGCTGCAAATTTATCTTATTCAATTAGGGGAAAGACTGGCCATATAACCCAATTAGAAAAGCCAGACCTCATTGCCAGATGAATCTCCAAATGAAAGTTTGGTGGTTTTTTTTTTTTTGGTTTGTTTTTTTTGCCAGAAAGAAACCTAGTTTTCTAATTCAAATAAATGTGTTAATATGTATTCTGAGAGATACTATAAATTGTGCTGAGAAATTACCTGCAACAAAATAAGAAGGGTTGGGAATATAGCTCAGTGGCAGGGTACCTCTGGGTTTAATTCTCAGTTAAATCTCCTCTCCCCGCAAAAAAGAAATAAAAAGTAACATTATTTATTTTTTTCATTTCGTTAGACACAAGAAACTTCCTATGACCAATAAATGAGAAAGGTATGTACTGTGGAAAACTACTTGACTCAGAAGCTAGAATGCAAATTTATTTTTCATTAATAGAATACAGAAAATAGAAAGCATAAAATTTCCTATGATGAAATAAGATGCTTGACATTAAATGCTGTTATATTGATATGATTTGATAAGATATAATGCTCTATTACAGAAAAATGCATATACGTATAAAAGAAATTGTGTAGAAGTTTTATCTATGGGTTTGCTAGCCCTAGAGAACATGCTGATCACATCTAAAACAATTACTATCAACCATCCAGAATCACTGCAGCATGAAATGTGCCTTTCCAGTGAATGGTGTATCCTAGGGATACAGTACTAAGAGGAAGAAGGTTTTATGGAATCTGATCATTTTTCAGGGTGCTCACTTTGCTTTGCTTTCTCAAGGTCCTCTTTAACAATAACGGATTCTTTGACAGTAGCGGGGGATGAAATAGGCAGTCATTCCTATCATGACCTCAGTGTATCTGAATTTAGAATATCTCAATGTGGACCAAAACACCTCCTTTATAGCCAAGCTTCACCCTAAGAAAAATGTATCTAAGAGAAAAACTGGAAATTTTATTAGCTCAGAATGTCCTGATTAATCCTGAAAGGTTTCTCCTGTGTTTGATGCCTCTGAGTTTTTACTCTCCAGGAGATACATCGTTAGTAAGAGTTACAGTTTGTATCTAGATGACCCCAAGAATCTCCTGCACTCTTCTGTGGGGCTTGTGGAAGGTTACATGATGAGGCCTATACAGCTGAGGCAGGGCCTGGTTGAAGGGAGTCACTCAGCGAATGACATAGAAAGGCAGACTCCCTCCCAGTGCCTCCCCTCTTTCTGCTTCCTGGCCACCCTGAATCTCCCAGTCCCTTCCACTGTGCCTGCCTTTGAACAGAGGAAGAGGTCTCCTGTGCTTTCTCAGCTTGCTGTGGTAGGAGTGGAGTGGCCTGTGTGTTCTCTTCTCCCCCTCAAACTCATTTCCTCCTAGACATGGCCACAAGGCACACCATGATCTACGTCCAATTTGTCTCTAAAGCAGGACTCCATTTCAGATATTTTGCCACATTCTTAAGGGTGTGTGTGTGTGTGTGTGTGTGTGTGTGTGTAAAAACAGGTTCCTCACTAAAGACTCACAATAATTCAAAGTTCACTATATTAGCATCAAAATATTCATATTCTTTATGAAAAACTTTTAGAAAAAGTGCCATGTAATCAGACAAGTACTCTAAAGAACATCTTAAATTTTGACAATTTAGCCATCTGTGTGCCTGTGAATCACACACCAAAAACTAAACATAAAAACGTAATACTTCTCCAAAGCACAAAAAAATCAATAGATTTTCATTTAGCTGAGTACGACAGACTGATAAAGATAGTTTCTGCATTTCCTCAAGAACTAAAAAAGTAATATGTGTCCTGTATTCTTCAACTAAATTTTGCCTAGACAGCTACAGAAAAAAAAAAAAAATTAACCAGGTTGACAGTATCATATGCAAACAATCTTAGTACCATGAGTTCTTGTATCAGGCAGATAGGAATTATGGTAGGGATATTTGAAACCCAAGATTCCAGGCAGTTTTCCGAAGAATTACATAACTGGACATGAAGACAGGCCTAGCACAAATTTCCAGAGTTTAGAGAATTGCTTACATTTTTCAGACAATTAATGATTAGGTACTGAAAAAAATTAAAGTTTATTAATTACAGTAGCTATCAATCCAGGAACCACTCATCTAGCTATCACTCTAGGAACTAACAAGACTAAGGTGAATCTAATCAAGACTGAAGTTAGTCATCCTATTTAAAAGAAATACTCCCAATTTCAGAAACATTGAATGAACTAATACTTACATAGAGACATGCAGTTTATATCTCCAGTTTCCAGGAGCACAAAAATACTAAGCAAGTTCTATTCAGAAAGCAGTTACACATGAAATCCAAACTCTCTGAGAAAGTTTTTATGTTGACCAAATGCTTTAAAAAATTATTTTAGGGTTGGGGATTTAGTTCAAGTGGTAGAGCCTGCCTAGCAAGTACAAGGCCCTGAGTTCGATCCCAAGCACAACCCCCCAGCAAAACTGTTTTAAAAACAAGGATTTCTAACAAGCTAGTTTTTCTCCAGGGGTTAAAGCAATCAGTTCACAGAAATACACAGTCCCTACAGCAGCAACAATTTATACGATTAATTATATGATTTTAATCATATTTACTCACCCTCCTAACAGTATCTGGGGCTGGCTGGATTCATTTGTGATGCCAAATACATCAGGAATTAGGTCTCCATTGAAACTGAAAAGAAAACATTTAAAATAGTAAACATTAAATTTGATTTTATGAAAATATCATTTCTAACTTAAAGCACATACTTTTGGGAAAAGTGGTAGACACTATAATGTTCATCAGTATCTAGTTGTAGTCAATGAAGTATCAGCAGAAGTGCATCTTCACTTCAAAGTCAAGTTTTAATTTCTGTTACTGTACCCACCACCCTCACCAAGCCTGTTGTGGCAATGATAAGAAATACATTTGAGATGATCCAGCTACAAAGACAGTGGGCTGTCTCATAGCCTGCTTTCTGAGCAACAGCACAGACCAGAGCCCCCACTAGCCCAACAGGAACACTAAGCAAGAAATAAACATTTGTTGTGAAGTTTTGGGATTGTCTCTAACCCCTGCATAATCTAGCATATCCCTGAGGGATAAGGCAACAGCACTAATTCCTAGAAATTTAATTCAAAATCATGACCTAATTCATTTGTTGAGATGGACTTAGGAGCGATAACCCAAAAATGATTCCTAGTGGGTATAAAAAGTCATGGTTACTGATTATCTCAGCAGTACTAAAAAAATACATAACTATTTAAAAAACATCAAGGTGAGTACCCTTAAAAAGATTAACTTACAAAATGATATGTTCAGACTTCCCCTAGTCACTGACCTACTGATGTATGACTATGATTTTAATAATCATAAGAAAAGCATGACTGGAATTAAGAATGTGGACATACTTTGCTTTTGTTCCAGGAAGGATCTCTATCTCATTCTCTAAATACTCTCTTAGAAATTTGGATTAAATTATCCTAGTACATGAACCTATTTTAAGGAAATAAACGATAAAAGAAAGAGAGTTGCCAAAGTGACAAAAATTTCTCCTTAATACAGAAATCTTTCTACATTTCTAGAGGAAATTCTACATTTTTCGTATCTGTCACTCAAGCACTAACAGTTTAATTTAAAAACTGCTACCTTCATTACGTGAATATTGAAATGACTAACATCAATACAGATCCATTAAGGACATATTTGAAACTACTGAAGTGAAAACAAGAACATGCGTCTTTCTTTTTTTCAAAACAATGAATTTCATTTTCCTCTTTTCTCCATCAGGCAAAGAGACATATACAATCAAGAGTATAGGCCCCAATCAGCTTTAAGGAATGAATTTGGTGCCACAGTACTTAGTAATGGGGATTCCTATGTAACAGACTTTATTTTATGTTTCTAAGTTTAAAATCATTACAGGGAAGTACACATACTTACTCCATAATTAATGGTTGATCTTGAAAAGTCCTACTGAGTATGGTCATATTGTTAGGATCTATAAGAGAATATACATAAATTAGCAGGCATTTCAGATTATTTTTGATACCTACACTGAAGGAAATACTCTTTTATTCTTTATAAGATTCATGTCTATTTCAAATGTCATCATTAATGAGACTATTAGTCCAATTTAAAGATATTGGACTATTAGTCCAATTTAAAGATATAATATTGAAGGTTCATTCGGTAGTAAAGACCAGCATGACAAGCTCCTTTGGAAGTTTCCATCTAAGTATCTTCTGTCTGAGTCTTCTTTATATACAACTTAGCATTAGAGAAGTTGACAATTAAGAAGGTTTTAATGACACAGAAATCAATATAAGCAAAATTATCCTACTCTACCATGTCCATGCTCATATACAAGTAGCAATTTATACATGTTATGTTTTCTTTAAATACTTATTAATGGAATATAAAGTACTATGATAACTGACCACATTTCCATGTGACCACAAGCAATTGCAACCCCATACTCCCTTGAAATCTGGCACTATGAATGAAGTTGTTTTTTTAGGTATCATTAATTAGCTTTTCAGATAAAACTTAAAAGACTGATAAGTGACTATCATGGTAGACTGACACTCAACTTCCACCTCAAATTTTTGTATTTTTCTGTATTGGGGAGAAACCAAAAGTAGCATTTCGTAGATATCCTTTTATCTGAGTTACTAAAGGAAAGCTAGGCCTTGCTAGTCAGACACACTGTGAGCTCTAAAAGGCACAAACAAGGCAAAGGCTGTCCTTCTGCTATTTCTCAGTCTACTCACGGAACTTGAACATATTAAAGAGGCCAGGTACATTATGCTTGAGAGAAAAACAGCAGGCATAGTATTATCCTGACAGCTGTTGTGCAAATGCCCACTTCAGATAGTTCAGAGAGAACGGCTTCACTGATGGCAGGACAGGTTGTTTTTGAGAGTTTCATCTTTTGCCATCCCAATAATGTTATGGGCTGTTAAAACTCTTTAATAAATCGTCCTTCTTTTTTTTTTTTTTTTTGACATTTTTGTTCTTTTGCCCCCAATGGGGTACTATTTTTTTTTTTATTTTTACCAAGAACATGTATTGGTACATTGTATACATAATGATCATAATCAACATGGTTATTTTGTACCTGTACATGATACATCTTGGTTTTCCCCCCTCTTCCCCCCCTCCCCTCCCCTCCCTTCCATTCTTTAAGGAAGTTTCCTTCTTTAAACTTCTTTAGATTTTGTTCTCTGTAATTGACCCTACACTGGTTCTGGGTTGAAAAAGAATAATCAGAAACAAAAACTTTTGAAAACTTTTTATGATTACTGACACCTAAGAACAGCATCATGAACTAATTTTAGAACAATATTTTTGGTATATTTTCCTAAGAATATGAGGCATAGTCTACATTTTCATTAGACAGCTAATAATAAATATTAAAAATGCCTAAGACACATTCACCTAATGTTTGATTTTGTCCCCAGAAGATAACAGCTCCTAATTCACTGCTGGCATGATTTTGGGGAAAATAGGTTAGAAGGACATCCATCTGTGAATCGCCATCATAATCCCCAGGGACCACACTTGTTATCAATGCACTATGATTCCTAAAGGAGAAAAACATTTAGAAATGATTATACAAGTTATTTCAAAAAAGGACACCACTATATTTTTACCATACATATTTTTAATATAAAATGTAATATTTCACAGAACTGATCAATCTCATTCTCTTTTTATCTTATCATCCCTCATGTATGTAGAACACTCTAGTCTACAAAGAGTTCCAAAGTGAATACAGGGAAGACATACAAAACAAACACAGCTGAAATATATCAAGCAAAAACTGATTTATATTTAAGCACTGGCTAATATGTTTTACCTTTTGTCAAAAGTACAAAGACACTGGGACATCGTTAAGTTATAAAAAATGGTGGAGTATAATTAATGCTAGAGTAGCAAAGAGTATCACAGATTTTTTTAAAAGAAAATATATTACTTATAAACTAATTAGGATTTTAATGTAATTTTAATGTTTAAATTTAAAATTTACAGTAAACTATATTTTATTTCTGAAAGCTAGGTCAGATTTACAATGGAAATTTTTATGAAATTTTTGTAACTACCAAACATACACCTCTAATTTTATATTTTTAATACAATTCTAAAATTATTTATATTGCCCTTGAAAATATCCTAGAGTCTTGTAATAATGGTGCCTGAGTGACTCAACCAAAAAATAGAGCTTAAATTCAATTTATATTTAATTCTACTTAGAGCAAAGACCAAGAGAGCAAACTTTCACTCAGGTATGGGTAATTATCTTCTACATGCATCAGTGGCAGTCCCTTATTCTTTTCACTCTGCAGGCCAAGAACCAAGTAGTTTAATTCTGGAAAATCTTAGGAATTTAGGTAATAACAGGTTTTGGCCTAAAACTTAAAACAAGGAGTCAACGAAAAGTATCAGAAATAAACAGTTTGACCTTGGCCTCCCTCTGTTTTCCTCAAATGTCAGCCAAGTAGGAATATATATGCAGGGCAAGAGACAGTAGACAAGTCCAACCGAACAGTTAGTTCTTCAGTGACTTACTCAAATATGAACAGACACAAGCTTTTTGACGAAAACTATCAATATTAAAGGCAGCCAAAACAAATAGCAACCTGAAGAGATCTGAAGAAACCATAGCTAATGGAGGAAAAAATAAAAAGAAAACTTCAAAATTATACATGAGACCAAAGAATAAAGTATGTTCATAAAAATAGAGCAGCAAGCCAAGTGAAAGCAACAGTAAGAGAAAAAAGAAAACCTTTGAAATTAAAATATGACGTAACCAAAGAGTTTAATAGAAATCTTAGAAGATGAAGTTGAGAGTTCTCAGAAGACAAAACAAATACAAATGAACAACAACAAAAAATACATGACAAAAAACAGTACAAAGTATAAATAATTTAAAGAACAAAATAAAGATAGCGAATAGGAAACACAAATACAGAGACGGGGTTGGGGATTTAGCTCAGTGGTAGAACACTTGCCTAGCAAGCACAAGACCCTGAGTTCTATCCTCAGCACCCCTGCACCCCCTTAAAGAGAAATACAGAGACGTATGTTTAGCAAATGGAAAGGGCACAAAGAGATGAAGGGAGATGGGAGGGAGAAGGGAAGAGGAAGTAAAAAGAACTATGATGTGTTGTTATGTACATGTAACAACTCCCAAAGATAATGTAATCATTATGTATTGCAAACAGGTACCAATAAAAGTTTAAAAAATTTTAAAAAGTAAAAGAAGTAAAAAAGTAAAATAAACCAAACCAAAAGATAAAGAAACTAAGGATACTCAGTAGACCAATGACCAAGTGATGATTCCTAAAAGAGAGAACAACAACAAAAAATTATCAAACAAATAACACAAGAAAATTTTAAAAGCCTGGAAGGATAGAGGCCTCCACATAATTTTCAGCATAAAAAATAAAAAATAAGTTACACCAAGGCACATCTCTATGCAATCAGAGAAAAAGGGATAATGAGACTCTAATAGCTTCCAAAATTAAAAAATAACATGTAACATTTAAAGAATTAGGAGAAAGAAAACGATTGTATTTCAAAACAGCAATTTATGACACTAAGACAAGAAGTTAACTAAAGTACACAAAGTAGAAAATGGTTCTGCGCACTTAAGACCGACCTACAATGAACCCTTTCTCAGTAATGCCTGGAAGAAGGAACTCCAGTTAAGTAATTAGAAAAGGAGAAAAAGGAAAAATATTCCCACCCCAATGTGAGCGAGCAAATCTGTTCCAGATGCCCCCTGACACACCAAGGGTGCAGCAGTCCACCAACTGCAAGCCAGATCTACATCTGCTTTCCCTTGGCACGACGGATGAACCAAGATGCAAGAATGAACCAACTGAACTGCTCCCTTGACTGTTTATATTAAGTCCAATAGTTCACTTGAACACCTGCCTCTGGGCCAACATTCAGCAGAGACAGTAAGGCTGATTACATTGTCCATCTACCAATAGAAGGGCATGCCTTGGCATGGAGGGTAACCACAGTCTGGGGTAAATGGACAGAGGGGCCTCTAGTGCAGGGAAACAAAAAACCCATGGGCTCTAAAGCTAGGTAGAAAAAATCATGACTAACAGGATCACAGGATTGCAGATCTTGGAAATAAACCACTAATTCAAAAACACAGGAATTTTTTTTAACTCAATCTTTTTTTGATTTTACTATTTTTTATTACAGTGAAATCTTGGTTCGTAAGAATAATTCATTCCACTTGTAATCCAAATCACTTGTACATCAAAGCAGTGGGATAGACACAGACAGAGAGTCAGAGACAGAGAGGAACCAGTTGTGATCATGTGATGTTCAGTGTAATGTACTAGTATTGTAATATATCACTTGTTTATCAAGTTAAAATTTCTTAGAAATGTTTGTCTTACAGAATGCTCAGAGACAAGTTACTTGCCATGTAAGGTTTGACTGTATTTTTACCTCTCCTTCATTGGGTTTTTGGGGGATTTGTGATCTCTTCCTTTTTCCTCTTTCTTATCTCTTTTCTCCTTTTCAAAGTTTTTTTTTTTAATTTTCCTAACAATCTTTCTTTTATTTCCTGTAATTTGTTCTCTATTTATCTTCTTTTTGTTCTTTATTCTTTCCTGAAACTATTCTCTACTACTATTTTCTTTTACTCTGCTCTCTCATTTTTCTTTCCTCCTTCTAATATCCTATTGATTAAATTTTCAAACTTTTGCCTTTTCTATTTTGTTCCTCACCCCCTTTACCTTTACAAATACAACTACTAAATTTTATGAATCTCTACATAGCTAGTTAACTTTACACTATTGCTGTTTAATATTCTATTGTTAGTAAAGTTGATACAATTATTAGATATTTATGGGAGGTCAATAGTAGGTCAATATTTGGTTTGTCTTAGTGTTCATATAAGTACAGACCTCCTTTCTATAGATAAGGGAGCTACATTATTGTGATTAGGGTTTGGCAATATTCAGTTTGTATTTGATGAGATAATTGATGCTGACCTTATTACTATAGCTGAGGTGAGACAACTGCTGCTATTAATTCGTTTTCTTGCAATACCAATATTTCAATTGCTCTGGTGTCATTAGTAATACCATGGCCCATTTTGGACCACAGGCCATACTGTGGCCTGGGTACCGGGCAAAATATTCTGGAACCTCCCATTTCAAGTAAACGGTCGTGGTTGAACATGGAACAGAGGCAAAGGGCAGTAATTAATCATGTTTAGAGGATACCAATGAAAAGTAGACATTAACAAAAGAGGTCTCCATATTAGAAACAAAGCTTTCCACTACAATCAACCCCCAACGTGAATACCAACCAACCAACAAACAACTGAACCATGAGAAGCCAAGCCAACAAAATGCCTCCCAAAAAGCCCAACTCCCGCAAAGCTGCTCCATGGGTCACTGAGGGGGAGGGAACCAAAAGCCACACAACTGAATTATTTGAAGTGATATCAGGAGAAATAAAAAAGATCAGTCAGGCATTTTGTCAAGCTCAGAATACATAAGGAAACAGATATTGGGCCAGATGAACAAAATGATCAGGAAATCCACAAAAGACACTAATAAAAAGCTGGCAGAACTAAACAAAATGATGCAAAACATGAATGACCAATGTAGGAAAGGAATGCAAGTAGGAAGTCAGGAGAGTAAAAATTCTATTGAAAGTATGGGCAGCAAGAGTGACCAATGTGAGAATAGAATGTCAAAACTAGAAGACAAGGCTGTTGTTGGTGACCCAATTAATGTTGGCTGCTGTCAGTGACGAAGGCTATTGTTGGCAACCAATACCTTCAAAACAACAAGACAACATTAAAAAATGGACCAAAGAGCTCCTAGAAGACTAATGTAGAATTACTGGAATTAGTGAAGAATCAGAAAACAGCACAACTGACAAAAAACTTGTTGAAACAACTAAAACGTTAAAAAAAAGCAGACAACTTTGCAAATATAGAAAAAGAATTTAACATACGGATATGTGAAACACATAGAACACTTAAGGAATACCAAAAAAAGCAGTCTGAACCCATGATCAGGAAAGAATCTCTCCATAACACATAGTCTAAATCCCAGAAGTCCAATACAAGAAAAGAATCTTAAAAGTAGTTAGAGAAAAGTAATAAATCATTCATAAAGGAAAACTCATTAGAACTATAGCAGATGTCTCAACACACACCTTAAAGGCTTGAATTCTTTCAAGTCCTAAAAGAAAACAATTTTCAACCCATGCTCATATATCCTGCAAAAGTATCTTTCAAAATTGATGGAGAAATTACATATTTTATGATAAAAAGCACCTATAGAACTTCATGAACACCAAACCACCACTCAAAAAAAAAAAAAATCTCAAGGACATGCTAGAAAGACACAATGAAGCAAACAATGACAAAAGGCAGAATGAATACGCCAAGCAGGGTGAGCAGTTAAGTAGACCTGGAAGATAGGCAATCAGTAACAGGAAAAAAATACAATGACAGGAATAAGTAAATACCTTTCAGTAATAACTCTCCATGTGAATGTCCCCTCTGAAAGGCAGACTGGGTCAAAAAAACAAAATCCAATGATGTCCTGTATACAAGAAACACATTTAAACCAAAAAGAAAGTAATAAACTAAAAAAAAAAAAAAAAAAATCAAAGCAAAACAATTTTCCATGCAACGGGAACCCAAAAAAAAGCAGGTGTAGCTATCCTATATGCAGACAAAGTGGACCACGGGCCAAATCTGATCAGAAGAGGCAAAGAATATCACTACATAAGGTACTGGTTAAGAGCACAATCCAACAGGAAGAGATAACAATCATTAGTATGCATACACTAAACAATGGTACACCAAACCTCAAAAATAAGTACTACTGGACATAAAAGACCAGATAAACATAAACACAATTATACTAAGGCCCCTCAATACCCAACTATCATGAATAGACAAATCAACTAGACAAAAATCAATACAGAAGTATCAGAGTAGAATGAAACCTTCAAACAAATAGAATTAATAGATTTCTGCAGTGTTTTATCCAACAAGAACAGAATACACATTCTTGACAGCAGCACATGGAACTTTTTTCAAAATAGACCACTTATTAACCAGTAAGATAAGGATAAATAAATGTGAAAGAAATGAAAATATACCATGCATATTATCATATTATAGCACAAGAAAACTAGAAATCAACAACTAAAGAAAGCATAGGGAATTATACAACCACATGGAAACTAAATAATACACTGTTTGCTAATCAATGAGTTAGAAATCAAGGAAGAAATACAATAGTTACTAAAACTAAACAATAGGCTGGGTACAGTGGTGTATGCTTATAATCCCACCCCGGGGAGGCTGCGGCAGGAGGACTGCTGCAAGTTTGAGGGCAGCCTGGGCTACATAGTAAGTTTGAGGACAGCCTAACTATATAGTGAAACTTGCCTCAAAAAAAAACCCAAAACCCAGCACAGTAAGAAGAAAAAAATTAAGACTAAAAAATAATGCCAGTATAACATGCCAGAATTTAAGGAATACAAAGAAAGCTGTCCTAATAGAGAAGTTTACATTTGTGAATGCCCACATCACAAAAACAGAACAAGCCCAAATAAATAACCTAAAGATATAGCTCAATGTCTTTGAAAAGGAAGAACAATCCAAACTCAAAGCTAGGACAAGAAAGGAAATTATAGAGATTAGAGCACAAATCAATGAAATTGAAAACAAAAAGCAATACAAAGAATCAATGAATGGAAGAGTTAGCTCTTCAAAAGAAAAAAGTAGACAAAACCTTAGCCAAAAAGGAGAGAAAAGATGCAAATCAATACAATTAGAAATGCAAAAAGTGAAATCAAGAACATTATTAACAATTACTTTGCAAATATGTATGCCAAAAAATTGGAGAATTTAGAAGAAAAGAGTAGAGTCCTAGATGTGTATCAATTACCAAAATGGAAGGAAGAAGATTTTAAAGTTGTAAGTAATTCAGTAACAGGCAATGAAACTGAAGCAGTAATTAAAAAAAAAATCTAACAATAAACGCCCAGGTTGGATGGTGTTATGGTTTGTGTCTAGCTGTCCCCCCAAAGCTTCATGTGGTCATAGGTGGGGTGTTTTCAGAGGTGGCTGGATCTAGAGTGTGAGATTACTAAATTAGTCCACTGATTGGTTTAGCATAATCCTGCTGGGATCAAGGATGTGACAGTAGGATTAAGAGTGCTAGGATTAAGGGTGAGAGTGCCACCTACCCTACGGGCAGAGAGGCTGGATCAGATATAAGGGACAAAAAGAGGCTTGTCTATTCCCTTTCTGCCCACCGTCCTTACCTTGCTGCCTTCTGCCTGTCTGCCATGCCACCCTGCGTTGGAGCCAGCAGATCGTGAACTGAAACCTCTATGAACTGTAAGCCAAATAAACTTTGCTTCCCTTAACTTTGGGTGTCAGGTATTTTGTCTCAGCAACGAGAGCAAAGTAACTAAGACAGAGAGATTCACTGTTGAATTCTAAAAAACTTCAGGAAAGATCTAACACCAATACCCCTAAAGCACTTTAATGAAACTGAAAGGGAAGCAATACTTCCAAAGTCATTCCTGGAAGCTACCATTACGTGATTCAAAAACCAGACAAGGATACAACCAAAAACCAGAACTAAAGGCTAAACTCTTCAATCAATATAGATGCAAAAATTCTCAAAGAGATACTGCCAAGCAAAATGCAATGAATCATTAAAAAGATAAAACATCATGACTAAGCAGGCTTCATCCCAGGGAAGCAAGGATGAGTCAATATATGCAAATCAATAAATACAATACATCACATAAACAAAAGAAGTACAAAAATCACATGATCATCTCAATGGATGCTGCAAAAGCCTTTAACAAAAATCCAACATCCATTTATGAAAAAAATCCTTCAGAAAAGTTATAGAAGGACTTTATTTCAATCTGATAAAAGCCATTCAAGACAAGCTTACTGCTAAAATCATATTAAGTGAGGAAAAACTGAAAGCTTTCACTCTAAAATCAGGAACAAAACAAGGGTGTCCACCATCACCACTTCTGTTCATCATAGTACTCAAAACACTAGTAAGGGCAATTAGGCAAGAAAAATAAATAAAAGGGATATGTATAGGAAAGGAAGAAGTCAAATTATCATTATTTACAAATGACAGGATTCTCTACACAGAAGACCCCCAAAATACCAAGAGATTCCTAGAACCACCAAATTTGGTAACGTTGCAGGATATAAAATTAACACACACACACACACACACACACACACACACAAAATCAACAGTGTTCCAGTAACTAATAATAAACCCACTGAGAAAAAAATTAGGAAAAAAAACATTCACAATAGCACCAAGAAAAATTAAATACTGTACTTAGAAATTAACCTAACTAAGGAAGTGAAAGAACACTACAATGAAAACTACAGTTCTTGAAGAAGGAAATCACAGAGGACATCAGAAAATGGAGATATCCTCTGTTCCTGAATAGGCAAAAGCAATATTCTCAAAATGGTCATACTTCCAAAATTGAAATACAGACTTGAGTTCGATCCCCAGCACCAAAAAAAAAAAAAAAAAAAAAAAGAAATACAGACTTAATGCAATTCCAATTAAAAAACCAACAGAATTCTTCACAAAGCTGGAGAAAACAATCCTAAAATTGATATGGAACCAGGAAAGAAATGGGATAGTGAAAGAAATTCTGGGTAAAAAGAATAAAGCAGGAGGCATCACAATCCCTAGTTTGAAGTTATATTACAAAACTACAGTGATAGCTTTGTACTGTGTACTGGCACAAAAACAGATATGAGGATCTACGAAACAGAAGAGAGGATGCAGAAACAATCTTAAGGACACTCAACTATTTGGTGTTTGAAAAAGGGGCCAAAAGCATCCACTGGAGGAAAGAGAGCCTCTTTAATAAATGGTGCTAGGAAAACTGATTATTTACATGCAAAAAATTCAATCTAGACACATAACTTCCATTGTATACTAAACTAAAATAAAAATGAATCAAAAATCTAAATGTTAAAACAAAAACACTTAATTTTCTAGAACATAAAACAGGCAAAACTCTTGAAGTCATAGGCATAGGCAAGGACCTCCTGATACAACCCAAGCTACCCAGGAAATAGTACCAAGAATCAACAAATGGGGTCATATGAAATTAAAAAGCTTCTGCACAGCAAAAGAAACATCCAACAGAATGAAAAGACAACTTGCAAAATGGGAAAAAGTTTTTGTCAACTACTCCTCAGACAGAGGTCTCATATTTAGAATACAGAAACAACTCAACAAAAGTACACCCACTGAAATAAAAGACCCAATCAAAAAATGGGCAAGTGAAATGAATAGACACTTCACAGAAGTACAACAGGCCAATAAATAAACAAAAAATGCTAAACAACGTTGGCCATTACAGAAATGCAAATTAAAACAACACTGAGATTCCATCCTATCCCAGAAAGAATGGCCATCATGAAAAATCAAAAAGTAACAAATGCTGATGAGGCTGCGAGGAAAAAGAAATCCTTCTACATTGTTGGTGGGAACATAAGCTAGTACAATCACTATGGAAATCACAGTAGTGATCCCTCAAAAACTGAAAAGAGAAATTCTTTTTGACCCAGCTATTCCTCTTCTACATATTTTCCTGAGTTAAAGACATCATATTACAGTGATACATGCAAAACCATGTTATAGCAACACAATTCATAATAGCTAAATCTTAGAAGCCACATACATATCCATGAACAGATACATGGATAAAGAAAACATAGTATTTATATACAATAGAGTACTACTCTTCCATAATGAAGGATAAACTTAGTCATTTGTTGGAAAATGGATGCACCTTAAGATCATAATAGAAGTGAAAACCCACCATATAAATAAAGAGCAAAATAAGAGATAGATAAAAGGAAGTAGGGTGACAGGTCTTTCTCAAACGAGAAGGGGATCAAGAGATGGCAGGAGGGGGAAAGAAAGAGGATGAAAAAAGTAATTAAGATGTATTGTGTACATGTACCAACTCCACACAAGGAACGTAAACATCATGTACTGCAAACTAAATCATGTACCTTAAATCATGTATTAAAATAAATTTTTTAAAAAGGAAGAAAAACAGCACCAGATGTATAAAATGAAGGTTAAAAAAAAGCAATAGAAAAGTTTCTAAATAGTTAAGTGTGAAGAAAGCCTAGAGAATGAATCCAAAGGACTCAATGGATGAATAAACCATTGTAAATGTATGGCCAATGCAACGGAATATGTGCAAAGAAATTAAGGATACATACACAGAAAACTATGCAGTATTTTTTAGTAAGGAAATCATTTACTAGGAGGAGAAAGCTATGCAAGAAATCATACTATTACTGTACACTCCTTGGCTGTGAAGTGCATCGAAACTACAGGCTTAAAACATAAATAAGAAACATCTATTTTAGATGATGGAGATAATTTAAAGATGCTAAGTCTTTATTGATGCTAACCAAAAACCAAAAGATGAGGATCAAAAATAACCCAAGAAATTAAAAGTTTATTTTAAAACATGGAAAAAACACTTTTAGAAATAGCTAAGGTTTCATTTTTATTTATTTATTTATTTTTTTTTGTGGTGCTAGGGATGGAACTCAGGGCCTTGGGCTTCCTAGGCAAGCACTCTGACCACTAAGCTAAATCCCCAGCTCCCTAGAAATAGCTAAGGTTTTAAATGCAGTTGCTTCTGAGGAATGGGGGAGTATGGGAGTAAAAGTGTGGAGAGTTAATTTTACTTTGAAATGTACTCTAAATTAAGATAAAAACAATTCATATAAAATTAAAGAAAAATAAATTAATTGGTATTTGTTTTAACAGACCTCAAGCCCTTTGTATCCTATACATTTCTAAGAAAAATAACTTCTTGGCAGTTAATTCAGTTCTGTCATGTAACATTTAACTGCTTCAGTTTTTCCCACCATTCCAAAAATTGGTGCCACCCAGTATGTACAAAGAAATATTTCTCAAAAGTTATAAATATGTTTATTGATTTATAACTTTCCTCTCAATGTTGCAATTGAAAGTCAACTTTTTTTTTTTTTTTGAGCATGTGTTTGAGTTTATATTAAATACTGCAGAGGGTGAGCCCAATTAACCTACAAAGGATTTGGGCAGGGAGTGGTTTGCTGATCTACATCCCTGTCCCCTTTTTTATTCTTTGAGACAGTGTCTTGTCAGGTTGTCAAGTTGCCCAGGCTGCCTTGGACTTGTGATCTTCCTGCCTCAGCCTCCCAGAGTGCTGAGATTCAGTTGCACACCACAACACCTGGCTCCCACACAGGATTTTTTAAAAAAGGTTTCCTAATTAGTCCCTGATCGTCTATGTAACAATTCATCTTTTATATGATTAGAAAGTAAATCAACTTAAAATATTGTTTTCATCATCTCTTTTCTGCCTAGGAACCTGTAATGATTCCCTTCTTCTCATGGGACTGAGTTCACTCTATGATTTTGATGATGGATCCTAGTTGGGTCCGTTTTCATCTTCCCGGACCACAACACTCCCAAAGTGTATCTTCCTCTTCTGTAGGGCAAATCTTTCTGTCCTCTCCTCAGAACATGCCTTTTTACTGCCACCTCTTTTCAGCACTGTGTCCTTCAAACTTGAACACCTTCACCTAAATCTTATGCACACTATGATCAAGCTCAAATTCCATGACTGCCTGGCAATTGCTACTTTAACTTGCAGTCAACTTTTGTATCCTGTTGTCTGTAAATTGTGTTAGTTCACAATCATGGGAGGGGTGTCATTTTTTCATGCAATTGCAACTGTAAAAAAGACAAATAGAAAGTATTATTTGAAAAACGCTTAAAAAATTCAGATAATTTCAAAAGCTTGATTTGCATTCTTTCAAAAGCAATTTTAAAAAACTCATCGTTTGTTGTCAATTAGAAAACTAGAACAGAGTCACTGATACTCTGTCCGCTGAAAACTATACTCTCTTCTCCCCAGTGTGCACAACATGCCTAACATGACGAGTTTTCTGTGAGGGAGCTGCTCCCCCGGGCACAGTAAGCATGAGGGACAACTCCCGGCACATTCAGCGCATCCAGGAAAGCATGAAAGACTTCAAGGGAATGAATGGTGCCCATATAGCAATAGTAAAAAGATTTATTTTCTTTAAAGGAAATTATTTTTAAACTTTAGTACTTTTGCTATTTTTCCCAATAAACCACTTGCTAGTTAGACCACACTACAGGGGAGAAAGACTGATTTAAAAAACAATCCAACCAGCTAGTGCACATTATTACAGTGAAGTCTAATGCTTAAAAAAAAAAAAAAAAAAACTTGTACTTACTTTAAGGATACCCTTACTTTGGGCTTAAAATAGGGTGCGTTCTGGTCTGCCAAAAAGACGATTAAATCATTTCCTAAAAGAAAAAAATATATTAGAAAAATGTCTCCTTGTCAAACAACTAGCATCCAAACAGTTGTTATAAACTTTCTGGGAACTGTTCTCAAGAAAAAGTCTTACTCTATTCCAGCTCATTTGCCCTCTCAAGGATGGTTCTATTTATCTAATGGGGAATGGTATCCTAAAACATAAGCTTAATGTTTAAGGAAGCAGAGGAAAGATAACCACGGAAAAACACGGCTGATGAAGACAAAGGAAGCCAACGAAGTCTGCCAAGAGTCTGATTGGTGGACTTAAAAGAACTATATAAAAACATGCCTTAAAACCAAACTATACTGTGGAAGGAAGAAAAAAAAGAAAGAAAGAAAAAAAGAAGAACGGTGGAAGGCACAAGGTCTCGGGTTCCGTCCACAGCATTGTCCCCCAACAAAAACAAATTTAAAAATCACAATAAATTGTACTATATATCAAGCCTCACGTTCTCCAACCCCAACCTAGCTGCCACTTGTAAGGCTGCTTAATACACCAGACAGATGCATCACACCTAGAAATGCAGAACCTTCCACTGTAGGATTCTGACAGGAACGTATTCCTATGTTTCCTATGAAAATATCTCTCCGTTCCATGCTTTACTGGAGGTGAATTAACATTCACTGGGACAGACTTTTAAAACTGTTTAATCAAACACAGGATATCTTTGAAGTCAAGAAGAGTCTCTATTCGGTTTGGATGGTACAGTTACAGGTATGACAGAATGTACTCCTTGGTCAATATGGGTGGTCACTGAAAGGTTGGAAAAATATTCAGGGGCCACAAGAAGCCCTGGGGTTCTGCCAAGGGCCTCAAAAAGTCTGGCTCAGGATCCTGTCCACCAAGTTCTATATCCGCTCTTCACTTTCTTCTTTCATGGTCTTGCCCTTTAAGCAACAGGTGCTTCTGTGTGTATTGAAGAATGGTAAGATCCCCTCTAATGTCCACTGTCAGCACCAAGATTTACAAAAGGTTCTTATGAGAATAAACCAAAGAACTTCCAAGAACCACACGTTGGCAAAGAAAGACCTGAAAGACTAGGTGACTGGGGAGAGGAAGAGTCAGGTGTATAACACAGACTAGGCGGCTGCTGAGGTGATGACTTACTTTATAGTTGAAGAACAACCACCACCCCCACCCCCCACCCTCCTCGCCGCCCGAAGGAGGCACTGGGTTCCTGAAAAATGCTTCTGCGAGCTGTGGAGTGCTTGGGTTTTAGGTCACAGTACTGTACTTCAAAGAAAACTGAGAAAAGGAGGGGCGAGTGAACTAGATAAATGGGTAGGCAAGGAGAAGCCCTGTATGAGGAGAAACTATCACGTTGCATTTTACGTTCATCAAATGGGAAGGAAGATTTAAGTAGAAGGAAATGAAAGGGCCTTGGGAGAGAAGGCGGAGGCCAGCTACAAAGACTCCTGGGAATCAGGAAGGACTTTGTGAGGAAAGAAATTCCACGGGGAAGAGGTCAGTGCGTGGGTGAAGGCCGAAAGCCTCTCAGAAAAAAACAAAACAAATAAAAACTGGGGTGTTGGCATGGGTTTCCAGGACAGGTTAAACCATGGGGTAACTGGACCAGGACCGGGAGTGGGAAATAGGGAGAAAAAAGGGCAAGCTGTCAAGTATGCTGGAGATAAAAGAAGGTGACAGAGCTGAGAGAAGGGCTGGGCGATGCAAGAGGACTGGGCATCTGGACCAGGGCCTGGGGAGCATCGGGAGGGGCACACGGACAGCGGACAGAGGGAGGGGCGGGCGAGCACTGACTTTCCCGCAGCACGAAGAGGTCCGTCTGCTTGTCCGAGTTGAGGTCCCCGAAGGCCGCCAGGGTGCCCCACGCCTCGGCCCCGAAGAGCTCGGCCGTGACGTTGTGCAGTGCCCGCGCCGGGACCGGCCCGGCTCCCAGCAGCGCGAGCCCCCACAGAAGTGGCCCCAGCAGCGTCCAGGAGCTCTGCAGCCGGCCCGCCGCCGCCATGGCAGCCCTCGGCCCGCCCGCGGCCCGGCGCCGCGCTTGACGGCAGCCGCAAAGCACTGCACAGCCGGCGACAGAAGAAGCACGCAGCGCCGAGGCGCGCTCCAGCCGCCGCCGCGGGATCCCTCTCAAGCGCCCCCAGGGAAGACCTTCGGAGCATCCGGAGGGCGCGAAGCTGCGGAGCGGCGCAGACTCGCGCTCACTTCCGGCCGCCGCGCGTCCCGACAGTGTCGCGCGCGGGGGCGGGGCCGGGCGGCGGAGCTGACAGGCGGCCCGGGGGCGGGGCGCGGCCAGGCGGCGGCCGGCGAGCCATGGCGGGGGCGGCGGGGTTTACGGCCGATGTGACCTGGAAGGTCCTGGAGCGAAGAGCCCGGAACAAGCGCTCAGGTTTGGCTGGCTGGGGCGCCGCCCCTTACCCCGCACAGCGGGCGGCGCTTCCCCTCGAGCGCCTCGGGAGGGGGGCAGGCGGGGGTCGGGTCACGAACCGGCGTCCCCCGAGTTTCTCCTTAGACAGCAGGAGGCGGCCCGGCCTTGCACCTGATACCCCCGCCCCCTCCAGTACAGAACAAAACAAAACCAAAAACGTTAAGTGGCTGTCCCAACTCTGTGCTGTGCATCTGTCCCCCAACTATAGAAAGTACTGGAAGACCCACTTCGCCAGGAGTCTTCCTGCCCCGAGATCGGGCGTTGACAGGTTTCTGAGGAGGAAGTGTGGCCTCCTGAGTGTGTTCCTCTGCAAAAGTCCCTTCAAAAGTAGATAAGACGACGGTCTGACCCCCAAGAGTCGGAGTCCGCCTATTGCCTGATTTCATGAATACCTTGTACGTTTCCTGCTAGTTCCGAGCCAGCGCCAGGCGTCTGTGTGGCAGATACTGAGGGACGCTAGACCTCAGACCACAAAATAAGTCAAGTTTCGTCACGGTTAGGGTTCAGAATGAAGTGGACCTCTTTTCTTGGCAAAAGGCCCTGGGACCGGTAGTTTGCATTTGTGGTTTTCAAGCCCAGGGCGGCGGAGGTCAAGAGGTACCAGCAGTTCAAATGTCCTGAACTGACTTGTTAAAAGTGCCAAGTCATGACTTTAAAGTTAGCACTTGAGGCTGATAGCTCCTCTGACAGCTGCGACCAAAACTTCCCTTATTTCTGGCAGGCTGGGTATAATTTTGAGCAAAAATATGCCCATCCCGGTAAACGGTTGAGATGGTGGAATGACAATTCTTAAACCGAGGGCCTTTCTTTTTAAAGGATTGATGACTACATGTCATTATTGGATGGTGTGAAAAGCTTTACCTAGGAAAATTAACTCGGTATTTGCATTTTTTCCCCCCTCACTGATATGCCCCTGTTATCTTTTGGGCTTTTCTTATTTGTAAAGTTCTTACTTGTGTATTGTTCTTCATCACTTTTTAAAAAATTGTATAGAAAGTATCTTATTTCATAAACCATTTTGTCACCAGTTCTGTTTTTAAAGTTCTGTGTTTATTTACTTAGGGTCATAGTAAAACTTCCACCTACAAAGTATGACAGAAATTTTCAAAAAGTAGTCCTTACTACATTTTAGTCCTTGTACAGATCCTTGTCACATGTGTTTTTGTTGGCTACTAACAATATGGGTATCTAGACTGTGAAAAATGTTACTGGATTGATTATGCTGGACAAAGAATAATCGGAGTTTTCTTACAGGGACCTGAACACTGCCCTCAGAATGTATTTTTCAGCATTCTTCTTTTCTTTAATAAGTACATAGAGTTTATTGTTTTCTGCAATCTTTATTTTCTCTTACATGGGTGTACTAAAAGTAAGCTTTGAAAACTTCTTTTCTTAGCTGAAAAAAAATTGAAGTTTTATTTAACTGTTGTTAAACTGCAGTTGCTTAAATCTAGTTTCATGCGCAAAGTGGTGGAATGGATAGCATCAAGGTTCGATGTTCTTCTGTGTGTGCATCATGGTAGTAAAGAGAAATGCCAGTTGAAGCCAGTCCATCAAATTTGTAGTTGTTTGAGGTTTCAGAATCTTCTAACTCTATGAAGTAGAGATGATAAAGGTTCTTGAGTGAATTGTTCACCTCCTTTGTCAAATAAAAATATTTAACTTGATTCTGTTTGACTTTAGAAGAATAGATAAACAGAGCTTTGAATCTCGAACTAATCTGCCTCTGGTATACTCTTCTGCAGAGTTCTAAGCATTGTTACATAGTAGCATAATTGTTTCACTGTACAATAAAGAATGCCACTCTTAGCTTTGAGAGATACTGTATTTCCTGCCTCATCCATATAAGCAAATGTAATCAAACAAAGGAAATCAAATTTTCAAACGATATGAGAAAATAAAATTACGTAATGATCCTCAATTATTGCCTTTTGTTGCATACTGCATCATGTTAATAACTGCTCACATTGCTTTCAATTAATCTAATGCTGATTGCTTCTAACCTTCACTAAACAGTTTTAAGATTGCTGTAGTTTAGCCTGGGACGCTTGTGATTAGACTCAACAATTTGAAATGGCCAACTCATCTGATGCAGTCGTCTCCTCTCCACCTGCTTTCTTAAGGTCTGGTAAGTGTGTGGACCCCAAAAGGGTCACTTGGTAATTTTAAATACCTTTGTTTCTGAAAATTGCTGATATCATATTATATGACCATATGATATCATTTTGATTTTATTGCCTTTTTAATGGGCCCAAGCCTGAGCATTATTTCAGTTAGTGTTAGGCTTAGGTTTACATTGAATTTTGATTGTGGCTCTATCCTGTCTTGCCTTTTAGGGCTTAGGCAGTCAGAAAGTGGAGCCTTGACATTTGCAAGCTGAATCACTGGGGTAGTTCCTTAATGCCTGGGAGCCTCAGTTGTCAAATGGATGCTCGGTGTAGCTTCTTACATGATTTTTGTCTTCTCACATGATGCAAGCAACTCTTAGAAATCAACATCCCACTTACTTACTCTGTCAACTCTTTAGGGACAGGAAGCAATTTGTCTTTTTTCCTGAGACTGTAGTGTTTCAAAACTTTGTGCTTTGTACTCCATCTCATGACTTCTTGGTGTGGAGATGTTTGTGCAATTGTTCTTGGATCGTTATATGTGGTAACCCTTTGAGAGCTCGGTGGCACCTGGGGAATCAGCTCTCCAAAGGCGTACACAGCATTTTGAAAACAATTTTGAGATAATTTTTGGCCCCAGACTGACCATGTATGGATTCCTGTTAGGAATCCAGGCCTTTGGGTGTATTCATTTTACATTTCAGAAGAAGAAACAGGTTTTAAGTGACTGCATGTATGAAATGTAGACTGAAGTCTTTAGGGGCCTTTTCTGTAGGTTATGAGTCACCTTAGACCATTTAAAACTGTAATGTGTCAGAATACTCTGGGAGGAGTTTTTCCGTAAGAGGCTGCTTTATCTGTCAAAGTTCTTAAGCAGAATGTGCAATGAAACCTCAATACTCATGAACAGGTAAATGTGAGCTGACTCTCACAAAGTGGAAACTATTTGGCTTCATGATAGCCATTCAGAATGGTTCCCCTCTTCACTTCCATTTGTATTTTAAGCCCTGTTTTGGGAAGACAAAGAAGGAAAATTCAGCTTAAGCATGAATCAGTTAAACATGAAAAATCAAAGTTTATACTTAAGGAACAAAAATGATCCCTGTATTTAGTTATCATTTGCAAACTGACAAAATATTTTAATATTATCAACTGATTTTTGGTTTTGTTTTTCAAGTAGAAGAACAAGGGGACAGAGATTTCTCTATTGTGTTTTCATTTTAAGCACTAGGTTCTTATTTTCTCTCTTGGCTTTCCTACGTAGATTTATGGTGTGTTTGTAGCACTAGCAGTCATTCAGTAGTAGGGGGGAAATAGAATGCTAAAAATATGCTTTTATGCGTCAGGAGTCATGAAAATTTCAAAACCTAAGAATTATACTTCAACATTACATAGAGTGTTTGAAGGCAAATTATAAGAAACTTTCCCACTGTCATCTTATTAAATTAAAATCAAGTGTACCAAAAAACAAATCAAGTGTACCAAGAAACTAAACAGAAAAAATACCAAACTGCAATGTTATGATCCATTTAAAAGATTGATTCATTATAAATTGCTTCTACATTTTTGGAGGGATTCCTCTAACGAAAACTTAGTAAGAGTGTTACTGGACTAAGTGTGAGGGTCCCTGAGGCTGAAATAAGGCACTTAAACCACCTTTTAAAATAAATTTGTAGGTTGCTGACTCCCCTTGAGGAAAAAGAATTTTCAGGACAAGTCAGTAAAAGAGGCATAAGAAGGATTTATTAGAGGGAGATATAGGACACACTCAAGAGTGGAGTGCGGGTGCTCAGAGTAATAAGGCATGTTATAAGCCAGGGTGGGCGTATTTAAAGGCTGTCTTCAAGATGGGTGATTTAGGATGTCTTCTCAGTGTCTACCATGTTACAGTGCAAGCCATCTCCTGTATATGTTTTGAAGTAGAGGTAAACATTTAAAATTAAGACATGCTCTCACCAATGCTGCTGCTTTTGGGCTGGAGGAAAGGGCAGTTTGCAGGTGGAAAGTGTCTAATGCCGTGGAATTTATAGGTTATTGTAAAGGCCTTTGGGTATTTAACACTATTTTTTGCAGGAATGGAAGGAGAGGGGTCACATGCTAGGATGAGAAGCAGGAAAAAAGCTTTCTTGAAGCTACAGTTTTTCTTAAAATTACAGTTTTAAAATCTCAATTTCCTTGTCTCTTTTCTACTTGGTTTTATTTTTTCTATCCTGTCTCATTTCCCCTGCCGAAACTTTGGTCCCTTGTTCTTAAGGGTTTGCAGAAGACCAACAGTTCAACTTTAGTAACTACTTTAGGCTGAGGAAGAGCATTGATCCTGCCTAGCCAGTGATCCGAAGTCTTGTCCTAACTGATCAGGATACAGGAATATCGGGTTCCATCTTTTGAAGAACCAGTGTCTTTTTCCATGGTCTGAAAAAGAGGGCAAGGACATAGGAGACATTAGGCCACAACAAGAATGAATCGTGCAATAGATGAGAACTTCAATGCCCAGTATCATAGCCAGGAAAATGAGGACTTTTCCCCACGAGGTTATTCCAGGGCACCAGGGTGCCAGCCAGTCATTAAAGCTCATGGCAGGGTCTAACATTACATTGATTTGTGAACGTAGATCATACAATGCAAAGGACATATTCACAGAGTTGTCAGGAATGGACACATGACATTCGGTTTTAATTGTGGCACATGTTCCACCTTATGCTACTGTTAGACTATATAGGGCCATTTGAATTGGCTTTTTTCATCAAGAGTATAAAGAAATATTTAAAACTTTTATCTGCTAAAATAATACTTCAAGTGGTTTGGATATGTAATTGCTACTAATTTGGAAGTACTGCATTTATGTTACAAATGATTTGCTTTCTTTTATTGTAGTTCCTTAGACAATATCATTATGAGAGTATTTATTGCATGTTTTCCTTTTGTAACCATTTTAAAGCACGTCCTGAATTCACAGCTGGGCTACTTACTGGTATTTTTAGCTAGAAACTGCTCAGTATTGCCAAAAATGAAAGCCAGTGTCTTGATTTTGGAAAATTAGTTTCCAGCATACCTTATGGTTTTATATATTTTAACGCTCCTTAATCCTTCTGGGATATGTTTCTGCTTTCTGTTTTTTTCTTCGTTTCTACTCTTTATCAAATTTAGTGTGAGTCTTGCATTTTTATTTCTGTGCACATACTTGAGTTGTGCTCTGACTGCTAATGTGTTAGTATGTGCTTTGGTTGAAAGTAATTTGTTTTGACTGCTTAAAAGAGAGATCTTGATATCCAGGTTCTTCTTTAAAGAACCTTGGGGGAAAAAATAAAGAACCTTGGAGTAAAATGTGCAAAACAATGAATTTATAAAAAAAATTCAACAACCAAAAGAAATCAAATAATTTTAGGGAAGGAATATGGTATTGAATACCTCAGATTGCTTCCATTTTTCTTATGTGGCTGCTGTAATATACAGTTTATTGGATTAACTGAGTTGACCAACTCAAGTGATCACCTCATTATTACCATTCAATTATTTGGAATGATTATTTTCCATATTTAATGAGAAAAGAAATGCCTTGGTACTTTTGCTTTTATTCTTAAAAGATAACATAATTTAAGAGAATGAATAAACAAGATGTGGTTTTTTTTATACAATGGAGTACTATTCTGCCAGAAAGAACGATAAGCTTGAGACATTTCTAGGTAAGTGGATGCATCTTGAAATATACTTTTAAGTGAAATAAATCAGACACACATGTTTACCACATTGTTTCTCTGGTGTGAGAGACTGAAAGTGTAAATAAGGAATAAAATGTAGTATATTGGGAAAAGGAAGAAATTGTTCAAATAAAAGAGGAACAAGGGAGGGGAGAGGGGGAAAGAAACAGAAGAACAAAAGAAGAATAGAAGGAAAAAAATGAAAATAAATCTTTTGTAAATGAGGAGGGGAGGAGAGGTTGAGGGAAGGGAGGAGAATGGGAAAAAAAGAAGCAGAAAGATATATCATGTACAGGTACAAATTCCCCATGATGAATGATATCATTATGTCTGTCTAAAATATACCACTAAAATAAAATTTAAAAAAAAAGAAATGACTCCTTTTAAAATGAATCATCACTTTTCCTCTGTTCTGTCTCCCTAATTTTATTAGCATCTGATAAGTGTGTTTCAACCTGTGGCTTGATTTTCTTCCTTTACTCTTTTTTTTTAGGTTTTTTTGATTAATTTTCTTGTATTAATTTGGTATCAGTACCTAGAAAAATTTTGTTGTATGTTCTGAGCAAATTCAACATTTTACTTTATATATATGATATTGTTTCTTAAAGGCATTTATATAGCCTGTGTTTTCAGACTAATTTAATAGTCAGCTAACCAAAAGATTCATGTGGTTTGAAAAGACCATAGGCTTGAGGCTCCTGGACTCTTCTGAGTTGTGGCCCTCAGTAAGAGCCTAATGAAAGAGTAGCTGTATGTTGTGGTACACACCTCTAATCCTAGCCCTCTGGGAAGCTGAGGCAGGAAGATCGGTAGTTTGAGCCCAGCCTGGGCAATTTAGATCAAGACCATTTCAAACAAACAAAAAGGGATGGGTGTGTAGCTCAGTGTGAAGGCCCTTGCTTGAATTCCCAGTACCACCCCATCCCAAAGTATACAGTTTACATTTGCCTATACCCAGAATCTAATCCTTGCTCTGTTGTTTACTACATGTTTGATCTTGAGGAAGTTGCCTGACATGTTTTTCAAACCCAGTTTATTTCTCTATAAAAATGGGTGTACTAAAACATATCTGAAGAACTTATTGTGAGGATTAAACAAGATGTTGTATGTAAAACATTTGATGTTTAGCAGCTGCTCAATACATTTTAATTCTTACCTTTCCTGAAAATATGTCTTTTGCAATATTGCTTTTATTTATTATAGAGTGAGGACTTACAGACACGGATATGTTTGCTTAGCTTTCTTTTCTGATACTCTCTCAAATTAGCCATTTGATTAAAAAACTGTCATACTAAATTATAATTAGCTTGAATCAGATTACTGAGAACCTAATATTGATAGAGCTTGAGGCATTTCATTTTTTTGTCTATCATTGTAACTCTAAAGCATTGTTTCTGACTGTTTCTATTGGAAATTTCTATCAGACACCAGGTAGATCTATTGTTATTTTATATATAGTTAGAAGGTACTTTTGTCTTATATTGGAAATGTAATGGGCTCCCTTCATGTAGGATGAAATTTCAGAAGCACGTACAAATTTTATCCTGTCAGGAACTCTGATGTCTTTTTCCTGAGTCTTGCCTGTAATTTTATTGGATTTAAGAAGTAGAGGCCATATGATGTTGCCTAACTCCCTTGGCCTGAACCTTGTTGACCATGAAGCTTGATCTCTTTCTGCGTCAATATGCTTAGCAAAGATGGTGCTCAGATTTCCTGAGTGAGATGATTTCATGAAGAGTGAAGTAGCTTGTCTCATTTGTTTCAGATTGTAACCAGGTAGTCACATTGTGCATTCTAAGGGCTATTTTCCTTGTGGTGGTTTTTTTGTTTTGTTTTGTTTTTGTTTTTCCTTCTTCTTCTCTATTCCATCCATCAGAGAAAGAGAACTCTCTAGAATTCCCGATTCAGATCCAGATGCCCACTGAGCATTTCCAAATAGATGTATGCTAAGTATCTCAAATGTAATCTGGCCCTGAACAGAACTCCTATTTTCCAATCTTACTGTTTTCCCAAGCGTATTCCCCCTCAGTAATTCCCTGCCTTGGTAAACTAAGCCATCATTTTTCTAGCTGCTTCAGCTAAAAATATAGGAATTATTTCTCTCTTTTTCTCACCATTTTTATTCAGTTTATCCATAGATTTTTTTTCTACTCCGTCTGTAAAGTGTATGCCAAGTCCTTGTTTTCTCCAGCTTCTCTAGTTCAGGCCAGCTTCATCTCTGATCTAGACTACTGAAATATCCCATTTCCTTGTTTCCACATGCTTAACTCATTATATTCATTTCTTCACCCAGCAGGGAGAAGGCCTGTAAAAATGTGAATCGGTAATGTTATTTTCTTGTTTGACATCGTCTCATTGGATCCTTCATTACCTTAACATAACGTTCACAGTCCTTTCCCTTGGGTGATAGTGCCTGAAGTGATCCTGGCACTTGCCTACTTCTCTGACCTCCTCATGGATTGTTCTTTCCACCTCAACTGCTCACAACTATTTTGGCTCACTTTGGATCCTCAAATTACAATCTCATTTTCAGCTTAGCTCTCTCTAGTAGCTCTTTTCTCTGCCTGGGAATCTCTGTATTATTGTTTTCTGGATAACTTATTCCTTGACTGCCTTTTAGGTTCTCAAACTTAGCCTCTTTTAGAAAGAGGTCTTTTCTGTTCACCCAGCCTTAGGGACCTCCAGACACATCACTCCTAGTGTTAGTTCTGTGCAGCATACTTACTTGATATTTTCTACTTCATAGTTTTCCTGTCCATATCCATTCACTAAAGCTATATGAGACCAGAGGCATCATCTGTTTTCTT
This sequence comes from Hystrix cristata, assembly GCA_004026905.1. Lineage (NCBI taxonomy): Eukaryota > Metazoa > Chordata > Mammalia > Rodentia > Hystricidae > Hystrix > Hystrix cristata. Next base: position 26,433 of record PVJO010002400.1, on the reverse strand, counting down.
ACTGCTTTATTCCTAGAACCTTTAATTGTTCAGTAAATCATAATGCTTAGAAAATCCTATTATTTTTCACTATTTTTACAAGTTCTTATAGCCTCTTTTAAGAGACAGTATCGTAATATGGTTATTGTTCAGACTTTGGGCTATTGAGCTCAAATACCAGTATTGATACTTAGAAACTATAAAATGCTTTTGCCCCTAATACTTCTGATTATACAACAGAAGTATACATATCCATATTTTGTGTATGAAGATCAAACTGTGTATGAAGTGCTTATGATGGTGGTAGTAGTACTAATAATGATTATCATGTTGATGACAACCATTCAGACAGCCAATTTTTATTTAATACTTAAAAGTATTGTGTGACAAGTAGTGTTCTAAGTACTTTACATTTAAATCTCATAATTCTGTGCTACTCTCTTTTGAAAAAAAAATCAAACAGAAGAGTAAAATTTCTCATGTAAGTTACTCAACTAATGGAGCTGGGATTCAAACTTTGGAAGAGTCTTGGCACTTAACCACTGCTGCTTTCTCTCCATCATCATGCCTACTACTCTGTAAGTAAATGGCAGTGATGTTTGCATCTGGTGATGTTCACTGTGCTTCTCATGCATTTCAAGTTAATGTTGACTGGACCTTTGTGGTGTCATAAGAAGTTTATAATATAGCTGCCCCTCAATTTGTGATGGCATGATGTCATATTAAGCTCATCATAATTTGTAAATGTTGTAAATCAAATTGCATTTAATACATCTAACTTATAGAACATCATACCTTAGCAAACCCTACCTCAAATGTACAAAAGCCCATTAGCCTACAATTGGGCAATATCATCTAACACAAAGCCTATTTCATGATGGATATCTGTGTCATTTATTGAATACCTATATCTAAAAAAAACCTGGTAACTCAGTAGAGTATGTGTTGTTCCCTGTGTTTGAGTGGCTGACTGGGACCTCTGCTACCCAGCATTGCGAGACAGTATGGTACTGCATATTGCTAGCCTGGGCGAGGACCAAATTCAAAAGTTGAAGTGTGACTGCTACTGCATATGGCTTTTGTTTCATTGAAAAGCTGAAAAATTGTAAGTCGAAGCATTGTAAGTCAGGGATTTTCCTTAGAGAGCTGATAGTATGATGGAACTTTCTGCAGAGCTCAAGGTGACCAGTGCTTTTTCTTTCAGTTTTTTAAATTGACATATAATAGAATTTGATATACACTGAATACAATGATCAATTCTGAGTACAGATACTTCTTATTTAACAACTGAGTTCAGTTTCTGTGACTAGGTCATTGAATGAATTGGTCACTAGATGAACTGGTGACTAAATGTATATAATATGTATGTTACAATATTCATAACAAAGAAGAGGTTAAAGGAAACTCTAACTTGATGACTTTACTTTTATTTGCATAATTTACATTTAGTATTGTAATATATAACATAAAGCCATAGTACTGTACTGTACAATACAATCAGCAAAAATTATGGTACTGTATAAAGAAGGTGTGTTGTACCAAAAAAAAGACATTGAGGTTCTATAAACAAGATGTACAGAACTGTACAAAAAAAAAGATGGGTCATGAGTCTGAGCAGTGGATCGCAAGTCTGAACAGTTGTTAAAAAGGTAGGTCATTAAATGAGGAATATCTGTAATTAGTGTTGCCCTTTCCTTGAACATTTATCATAGCTTTGTGTTGGAAGCTTTAAGCTCCTCTCATCTATTTCTTTTTTTTTTTTTTTTTCTTTTTTGGTGCTGGGGATCGAACTCGGGTCCTTGTGCTTGCAAGGCAAGCACTTTAACCACTGAGCTAAATCCCCAGCCCCTCATCTATTTCTTTTTAAAATACATAAATAAGTTGTTATATACAGTGGTCAGCTTACTGTACTATAGAATGTTAGAAATTATTTCTCCTGCCTAACTGAATTTTTGTACCCGTTGTCCAACCTCCTTGTATCCTTTTTACCTCCACCCTTCTTAGCCTGTAGTGACTACTATTTTACTTTCTACTTTTATGGAATAATTTTTTTTAGATTCTACATAGGAATAAGAACATGTGGTGTCTTTCTTTCTGCGCTTGACCTATTTCAACACAAGGTCCTCTAGGTCCATCCATGTTACTTCAAATAACAGAATTTCATTCTTTTTTATGGCTGCAGGATGGTGGGTAGGGCCACCCTACTGCTCCTTGGGATAATTGGGGGTGGAGTTGTTCAGGGTAGGCTGTCTAGCTGTTTTCTGGGGGTACAAGTGAGTGGACAAAGACACACAGCTTCTCTGTGTGGCCCCCTGACCATTTCTCAGGACTGTGGGAAAGTGGATGGGGCTGCCAGGCAGCTTCTGGTATCCATGGAAGGGTGTGCAGGACTACCTGGCTCCCTCTCAGGGCTATAGATGGATGATCATAGCCTCTGGGCTGGTTTGCAGGACCTTGGAGGGCCTCAACAGCTTAGTGGTTGGGGATAGCTGCCCTGCTAGGATGGGCCTGATCTCGAGATTGAGCTATACACCAGCAGCCTGGGTCAGGGAGGATACGACATGGGCCGTGCAGTGGTGTGCATTCTCTGGCAGCTCCCGAGCCTGGGCTCAGGCCCTGTAAGGGTGGCAGGCTTCTCCACCAGCACATACTTCAGGATTTCTGTGGTGTTAGTGTTAGAGACCTCCTGGTTACCTCTCCCGCACTGTGCAAATTCTCCCTTGGTGCAAGCTTGATCTCAAATGGATAGATGGGACAGTAGGTGTTGTACGCTTAGTTTCCTTCTTTATATGGCCATTGTAAGTCTCCCTAGTCCTTGAGTTCCTTGCCCAATTGTATTCCAATGCTGTGCCTCAAACACTACTGTAGAATAGCATTGGTTTTTTTCTTTATTTTGTTCCTTTTTCGTGGAGAGAAGTGCTCCTAGAACTTCTGGTCAGCTGCCTTGCTCTAGCAGAGAGCAGTGTTTTAGCACATACACAGTCTCCTTGTGTTGCATCCCTCCTTGTTTTTCCTACCAAGCTTTGCTGTCCTGTGTATTACCTCCCATTATACCACTTACTCTAGTCAACACATCGTACAAGCTGTTGCCTTGGTTGATTTTTCTAAAATGAACAGACCTTGTTACCTCCTCGATTAACACCACTCATCATCTCTATCACCTGCACGATTAAAGTGGGGATTTCAAGAAAGGCTTCTCTGCTAATGACATTTAAACTAAAGGAGGAAATAAGAGTGAAGGCAGAAGCTGAGATGATGAGGCTAAATAGAACCGCTGTGGACAAAGAATAGTGAATGATAGAATGAGCAAGAAAGCATGGGCTGGGAAGAGCAGGGCCTTGGGAGCCTTCAAGATATTTGGATTTTATTATAAGTGGAAGGAAAAGGCTATGAAGAAATGAAGTAACAGAGTTATATATCTTGGCTAATATTTTCCAAAGGTTCTCTGGCTACTGTGTAAAAAATGAACTGGGATGTGGGGAGCAGCCTGATGATAGAACCCATGGGTTACGTGTTTCTGTGTTTAACTTCTAACACAGAGCACAGTGCTGGGCACATGGGGACACTCAGTCAGTCCTTGATATTGAATAGCTGGGAAGGCACAAATATTGACCAGTGTCATTAGTGTAGATTCAGAAAATGACCACTTATACATAACATATTTGCCATTTATAACATTACTTTTAGAGTGCAGCCCATTTAATACAGGAAAGTGGTCTGTGTTAATGGTGAGTACTGAGGTACCACTGTATAGAAAAGCTACTGATTTTTATATGTTGATTTTGTGTCCTGTTATTTTACTCAATTTGTTTATTAGTTCTCATAGTCCTTTGGTGCACTGTTTGGATTTTTCTGTGTGTAGTATTATATCATTTGTAAATGAGTAATTTGACTTTCCATTCCTATTTGTATGCCTCTTATTTCTTTCTCTTGCCTTATTTCTCTGGGTAAAATTTCTAATGCTATTTTATATAAGAGCAGTGAGAGTGAACATTTGCGTTTTGTTCCTGATCTTAGAGGAAACATTTTCAATTATTTTCCATTTCATGGAAGGTTGGCCATAGGCTTGTCGTATATACCCTTTATTATGTTGAAATATGGTTCTTTTGTTTTGTTTTTGGGATTTTTCCAGGGGATTGCCAGGGGGTGAACGCAAGGCCTTGCTGTTGCTAGGCAACCATTCCACCACTGAGCAAAATCCCCAACCTCAAAATGTGGTTCTTTCATGGCTGTTTCCTCAGGGTTTTTATCATGAAAAGATGTTGAATTTTATCACATGCTTTTTTTTTTTTTTTGCATCTACTGAGATGATCATGTTATTTTTTTCCTTAATTCTATTTATGTGCTGTGTTACAAATTTATTGATTTGTGTACATTGAACAATCTTTGTATTCTTGGGTGAAACCAATTTGGTAATGGTGTTTGACCTCTTTAATGTGGTATTGAATTCATTTTGCGATTATTTTATTGAGGATCTTTGCATGTAAAATTTTACAAAGCTTTTGTTTTACTCTATTATCAGTAATCTCACCATTTACCTAGCTTTCCTTTTTGGCCATTTAAGGTTTGAGTTACAAGGCTGAGGATGTAGCTCAGTGATAGGGTGGTGCCTACCATGTATAAGGCCCTGGGCTTGATCCTCAGTACCACAGAAAAACAAAAACAAAAGAATAAGGAGGAGGAGGAGGAGGTGGAGAGGTTAGGGAGTGGAAGAAGTAATGGGAGGAGGTTATTAAAATTCAAGTCTTATTTTTCAGGACTTTTATTTGCAAATATATAGCCCATGGTTGTACAGGTAAACATTCATGTTATTATTTGGATTATAGATCAAGTCTTATCGTAGAAGGTGTAAATAGAGACTAGGGGAGAAGTGTGCAGCTTGTGTAATTGGACAGTTGAATTTTTGCTAATTCTTTATCATACATATTTTAGTCTCCTGAGAGTAATTATCTTTTTTTGTGGAATCTTTTCATTTGAGTTTTTATCTGTTGTTTGTGTCGGTTCAGGAACCCTCTTGTTTGGTCATGTTATCTTATTTTCATAGAAATACAAAATGAAGTCCAATTAATTTATTATACCCACTTAATCCCAATTCTCAATATGTTTGTAGCTTGGATAATAATCATTTACTCATTGACTGCAGCGATTAAAGAAATCCTAGCAGGCTGTAAAGTTCATTATTAAAAGTTAGAGGACTCTTTCTCATGCTCTGTCACACTGTATGATATTGATAATTGTCCTACCTCCAGACCAAATTTAAGCCTTTTCTTTTTAAAATATTTCTTGAATATTTCCTCCCTTCTGTACCTCCCTGTCACTGTCTTAATTCAGGGGCCTTGATGACTGTTTTGACTCTTGTGTCCAGGGTTCAACCCTTTTATAGTAGTCCTGTACTGCCAACAGGCTTACCTTTCTGAAGTTTGGATCTTACAACACTCCAGTGGCTCTCCATCAACATCACTGTGTACTGAATTTTGCTTTCCTTTTAGGGAAAAATGGAAGAAATCACATGGATTACTCATCCACATTATTACATAAAAAAGTCATCTGTAGCATATTTATTCTTTCACAAAGAGAAAGTCAACACTATTTAATCTGATACACTTTGTCTACCACAGTGTAGATTTTACCTAAGATATCTAGGAATTTGAATTTGGTATTTAAATATCAGGAATCTGTTATTGAAAGAGAGCAAAATAGTATACTTGTAAATGAAGTGGGGGAAATACAGCATCTTAAATCTTGCCATATAGAGTAAGTTCCATTTTTTTCCAAATATGATATAAAATATATTTTTAGAAAAATCTTAAACTGATTGCTAAGAAATGCACTAGAGAAAAATCTATTTTCATGTTAGACCTGTTTGGAGCTTAGCAGTTAGTATGTGCCTAACTTATATAAAGAAGAGCTTTTTTTACTTGTTCATTGCATTTGTCTTAACCAAGTATTTTATTTTATTTTATTTTATTTTATTTTTTAGCAAGTATTTTATTGAAATGGAAATAAACTAGATTTGGTAAACAGCAGGTGCATTAGGTAATACAGTAACTGAAATACTTAATTCATGTGGCTAATATGGATAAAGGAGATATGAGAATTGCTTAGAAACACCTTAGTGGAAAAAATTGTTGTTAGAGCATCTTTTAAAAACTTATTTGTATTTGTTTATTTTGGTCAAAACCACAGAAATTTATGTCCTTATGGTTTGAGAAACAGTCTCAAGATCAAAGTGTTGAACACTGGATTCTTCTGAGACCTCTTGTAGATGGCTGTCTTCTCCCTGTATTTTCACTTAGTCTTTTTCTCTATGCTTGGTACCTAATCTCATCTTTGTTGTTCTTTAATTTTTTGTTTTTTTGGTACTGGGAACTAAATCTGGGGTCTTCCCGCTAAGCTACATCTCCAGCCCTTTTTAATCTTCTGAGACAGGATCTTGCTAAATTGCTAAATTGCCCAAGGTGGGCTGAAATTTAGGATCCTCTTGTTTCAGCCTCTCAGAGTGCTGAGATGACAGACATGCACCACCATGCCTGACTGATCTCTTTTTATAAAGACACCAGTGATTAACTCTTTAAAGATATTATTTTCAAATATAATCACATTCTGTAATACTTTTTAAGGGTTAGGACTTCAACATATGAATTTTGGAGGGGACACTTTCAGTCCATAACAGAAAGCAGTATTTCTTCTTTAAATGTTACCTTGAAAGCAGGTTATGTATTACTTTGAATCTGCATTGTTTTCATAAGAAGAAGTGAAATTTTCAAGAGAAGACTTGAAATAATGGCTAAATCTTATCTCTTTCATTGTGTATTATCCCAACAACAACAAAAAAAGCATGTGTTAAGTCCTAATATTTTCACGTGTTATGAGTGCAACCTTGATAAATCAGTAAATCTCACTTTTTAAATCTTTACAATGGTAGTAATAATAGTACCTACTTAATAGGATTATTATGAGGGTTAAATAAATTACTATAAACCCCTCAACAGAATACTTTGCACATGATAAATGCTCAAATGATAGTTGTTTTTATTATGATGATGATAATGCTATTATTCTTACTTACCTTTTTAAAAATTAAAATTTGATTTATATGCTTATATTCAGTCTAGCATATTGATAACTGTCACTAAGCATAATGTTCTTGGTACACTGGTAAAATACAGTAGCATAACGTAATTGTCCAAGACAAAGTGATCAAAATAATAAATAAAAATTCTAAAAAATGTATCAGACCCATGAATAGGGAGTCTTGTTTCTGATGTTGGCTCTGCATTCTTGAGTAAATTGTGAATTTCTTCTATAAAAAAGAGGGCTTAGATGAAATGTTTGTTAGTGTTCTTTTCTGTATTAAAATGTTATGGTACTCAATCATTGGCTCAGGAGAATTAGGGGAGAACATCTTCAGAGTTTTAGAGTTAGGCTGTGTGATTTTAAGGAAAATCTTGCAAAATGGGTACTGGTTGGGATTGTACATAGTTGAGTTGGTGAGGTCATAGCTTTGAATTTGTTAGTATTAAGTTCTTGAAGAAAGCATTCATAAATGAGATGTTAGTCTTGATATTTAAGATATATTGGTCTGTTCATGGTTTTACTTTCTTGGAGTTGTAGAGTTAGGTTTTTCTAAGAAATCAAAGCTGCTATTTGATATTGATCTTTGGCTTCTTTAACATCTTAGGTCCTCTTTTCTTCCCTCCTCTCCTCTCTCTCATCTATTAACAAGTAGAAATACTATGTCTATAGAGCTCCAGATCTCCTTAAAATGCAGATTCTCATTCAGCAAGACTGAGAGTCTACAGTTGTAACAAGCTCCGAGGCAAAGCCTTTGCTGCTACTGCTATCTAGTACCAAGGAGCAAAAGTGTATGTATAGGACCATATTTGTGAGCACTAGTCGTTTGCAGCATCTTCATCTCTTTGCTGTGTTGTAGTTTAGACTGTGGATTGTTGACCTCTGACGTAAGTGTCCTCATGTTCTCAGCCTTGAACTTTGTCTTTAGATAAATATGTCATTATCTGGATCTCTTTTTCACATTGGGACCTACTGTATAGTTACTACCTGTAACTGGGGCTGTTTCTGCTGCTGCTTTTCACTGATTGAGCACTCTGATACTGCAGGTTTGCTAGACTAAGACAGGTTATAACTTCTGGCCTGAATTTACCTGGCTGAGATCCTTTTACTGAACTGGGCCCTGTTCAGGAAGTCAGTGTTCAGACCAGTGATGGCAAACCCTTTAGAACTTTCAATGATACAAACAGCCTGCTGTGGCATACGGGCCATAGTTTTGCCACCACTGGTTTAGTCTATAGCCTTACATTAATATCATAGGTTAAATATTCCAACAGATGCTATAGGAAATTACTGTATATTCACATGTCTTTCTGGTCTCTTTATCGTAATGATTGTAGTAATGGGGATTCCATCTATATTCAGAGGATCACATGGTTCCTTTTCACTGGGGAACTCGGCTTCAGGACACAACATGTGCTTCCATTTTTAAGGAATTGCCTCACAGGTGGAATGGAAATGAGAGACATAATTGGTCAGCATTAAAAGTTAAGCTGATCCCTACCCCCAGCCCAATTTATTTTTCATCAAGTGTTTCTTTGAGCAACTGAAGTGTTGATTGTTTGATGGTCTTTTTTGGAGGCTCTAGAATAAATGGTGGTGGGTTTGGGTCAGGTTCCTTTTGGTCTTTTGCATATCTCATGCAGCTTATCGTTTAAAGTAAGATGCCGATGAACATTGGCTTTACAAGTGTTTTCTTTTCCCCCCTACGTATGCTTGTAAGGAAAGATTTACCAATCTTACATAATGAACATAAGAATGAGGGCGGATGTTTTAAGTATATGGCAATTTTCTTCGAAAAGTACAAGAAACAGCAAACAGTCTTCAACTACAAAAAACTAAAAAGTTGAAGGCTGGCTCCCATTACTGTTTTATGTTACAGAAGTAGTTTAATTTCATTTGCAGTAGTATAAGCTGAATACTTTACCCATTTTCATGACTCTGGTTTTTATTTCAATTTTTTGCTACAATGAAATCTTTATAACTAAATTATAATGCAAATTAGAGTACGACAAAATTTTAATAGCCTTAGTGTTCACCCGGAGTCACTTTCTTTCAGTTTTATATTACATAAAAAACTAACAGTCCATAAAAAATATGGTAAAAGTTAACTACACATAGAATAGACAAGAAAAATTTTAAGCCAAACTAGTTTGAAATGTTTCATATGATGAATTAGAATTTAAAGAATGCCTATTTTAGTATTCCAGTTCTGTAACTTTAAATGTACACATTAAATGTAGATGTGGGGCATCCATATCTGCGTTAAACAAAAGAATTCCGATGTTAATGTGACAAAGCTAATTATATCCAGAATTAATTCAGAATTCTTTGATTTCCAATTTTGCGCCCAGTGCCATTCTAAGTACCAGAGGAGATAACAAAGTTTAAGGTAGGTGGGGGAAGACAATCAGTGTTTAATATGTATTCTGCTAGTTTCTTTTCTTTAAATAAATCTCAACTATCCCAGTAGGTTATCTAATTTCCCCTACTTTTTAAATGAGAAGGCCTAGCTCAGTGAGATCCTGAAAATTGCAAAATGATTTGGTTGTGATTATTACCCAGTTCTTTCTATTTTTAAGACCCATGTGCTTTCTATAGCTTTCTAGGTAGTGGGGCAATCTTCCTTCAGCAGTTGATGTTCTGGCAGTGAGGGTGGGGAATGAGTTGGGTTACCTCTACTTTATTGAACCTTGTTTGGTCAGTTCAACAAAAAGTGAAAATTGGCTTGTGAACTATGTTGCATAAGTTCTATGTGAGAAAGTTCAATCAGTTAATGGTGTTGTAGTTGGGTCTTTGCAAATTACATTTAGACCCTCAGCACAACATTGGGGCGAATTGCTAAAGCCCAATAGAAGAACCATAGTGTAGGAAAGATTAATGCCATTTCTGGCCTGTTTTACTTAGTTTAATGTTGTAAACGTCAATGAATTTTGATGGGAAGAAAATTAACTAACATTCATTATCCAGGGCTATAGTTTGATAGTGGAATGTCCCCTGAAAACCCATGTGTTAAAGCCTTGGTCGCCAGACTGCGGCACTGTCAGGAGGTGATGAACCCTCAGCAGGTGGGGCCTAGGGGAAGAAAAGAGTTATTGAGGAAGTTGCTAGCGAAGGGGATATTGGAACACCAGTATCTTCTCTCTGTGCTTTCTGGCCATCATGAGGTGAATGAACATGCTTCCTCTGCTGTGCTCTAATCCCCAGCCCCCAACAGTGATGCTACCAAACATCAGTAGACTGACGTCTTTGAAGCAGTGAGCCAAAATAAACCTTTTCTCCTTTTGAGTTGATTATCACAGCAATGAAAACCAGATTAACACATCTACAAACTCTATACTGTCCTACAAAGTATTTCTAGTTTTATTTTGGTTATGAGTATTTTTATTAATGTTAGCATATACTGTTGCAAATGAAACTAAACTACTTTGCTAATTCATAGCTTTTTGTGACTTTTCTATATTGACATTCAGGACATTCTTTATTCATATCTATTTACAATGTGCTATCAGGACAGTTTTTAATTAATAGTAATAACACTCATATGAAATGCACTGTTGAATTTTGCCAAGACAGGAATATAGAGTGGGCTTTATCAATGTGTAAGTGATAAATGGAAATGGTTCAAGTCTATTCTTTCAAAGTGCTGGATGACTTGAAAATATTATTTCTGTGGAATAAAATATGATATAGGAAAATGCCTAATGTCATAATTTTATTGCTAGAATAACAGAATACATTCTAAAATTAAATATCTCTTAGAAAAATTGAGAATATTGTATAGTGGTAGATGCTCATTTAAATCTTAAAAGTTTGGAATTTAAAGTTTTGCTATGTAATATAAATATGAAATAATGACCCTGGGTTTCTCTTGAGAAACTTCTGTATTCAGATTAGTATTTTCTTTTATAAACTGTTCCCTTATAAATACATAAATATATACTAATGATGCTGCCATTTCTTGAAATATTTTTAAGTCATCTTTTATGATTTCATTCACATCTGCCTTTATAAGCCCAAGAAGGATGGAATACAGTAGAACAGAATAGAACAAGTTGAATTACTTCCTGGTCACAGTTTATATTGTTGATGAGTGAATCTTACTTCATCTACCTTGATGAACTACCTTATTCATCATAGTTGATTCTAAGTAACTTTTAGCAAAGTTTAGAGGTAAGAGGATAGTGATTTCATTTGTTTAGTAAGTATTTATTAAGCCCTCATTATGTGCCAGGCAGTATTGGCACTGGAGTTACTGAAAACAACCACTGTTGGTAACATTAAAATTTGTTTTACTTCTAAATGCAATTTTCTGCTAAAAGCAGAGGGTTCTAATAACTTTACAGGAAGATTAAAAGTGTTGGAATACAGCTCTAACCTCACAGAAATCATGCAAAGTCATAATACATAATACAAGTTATTCTACTGGACTATAAATAAGAAGGGAAAATGTAATAGCTAATTGAGTGATTGGTATTCATAAGGTCAACACATGAAGCATCAACCAGATTTAATATCCTTAAATAGATTTTATGGACTGTGCTCCTCTAAAGGTCACTGGAAGAACTTAATACCTTTTTATTAAAAATAAAGTAGGAATGGTGGAGTGTCCTTTTCACATCTTATTTGAATAAGTTGAGTAGACAAATTTTACTTCCATTTTTAAAAATTGTGTTATTCATATTTGGCAGTTCATATTTTATATTTAAAATATTTTTGTCCAGTTTTATATTTAAAATATATTTCTTATCCATGGAGAAATACAGACTTATATAGACTTGAGGGTACAAATGAACTCTGATAATAGGCGAGTCTTTAAGGAAGTAAAAATATCCATGCAGTTTTGCAGCAGTCTACTGTTTGAGGCAGAAAACAGAAGCAAGGGTTGAAGTTCTGCCTCTTCTCAAAAGGCACTTTGGTGAGCCCTGTGGTGCAAGGACGGGAGCACACTTGCAGCTCCTCTTCACAGAGCCCTGTGTGCAGACTCAGACACTGTTCAGTAAGCTCTCAGTTCTTTCATTTAAAATCAGTGCCATAGCTTTGTCAGGACTTTGAAATGAGATATACTGGTTAGGTAGTCAAATTTCCTTTTCCTACTTTTAAAAATTATTTACGTACTAAATGCCTATTCTTCTATGCTTCTGAAATTAGTTTTTCATCTATATATGCATATGCATTTGCAGACATTACCTATATAGTCATTATTGCTTAGTTTTGCAACATACAGAATCATGCTGTACATGTCTTGTTCGATGAGATTGCATTTTTCAGGGTTTTCATGATATTGTAAGTAGATCTAACTCATTCCTTTAATTTTTTTCAAGGTACTTCATTAAATAGAAGTACTCATTCAGTCTCCCACTGAGGACACTCATTCCTCAGTGTTTTAAATTTCTGAACATGATGGATCTGAACACAAAAGAAAGTAAGTTTAGGTGTTGTTTCCGTTTCTCACAGTGGTATTGGTGATCTTGAAGATGCTTAAAGTGCCAAGTCACGTATGGGGTATTCAAATCTTTTAACTATAAAAGTTAACATTTATTTATTGTAAAATTATGAGTATTCCAGCTAGTCTGATAGTCTTAGTTACTTTTCTCATTGCTGAAACAAAATATCCCATACCCAGAGTTAAAGGAGGAAAGGTTTATTGTAGCTCACAGTTTATAGAGGTTTCAGTTCATAGTTGGCTGGCTCCGAGGCACGGTGGCATAGCAGAGGGGCATATGCAGAGGAGAAACTGTCCATGACAAAGCATAACAGGCAGAAGGTAGCCAGTGACAACAGCAGCTCTCTTTCTATACTTCATAGTCTCTAAGGGTGGGTAGCAGTCACACCCACAATGCGCCTTCCCATTATCCACTTTCAGAACAGTTCCAGACATATCAGTGAACTAATTTAGTAATCACACACCCTTGATCCCAGCATCACACTCTGTACATCTAGCCACCTCTGAAAAGCCCCACCTATGACCTCATGAGACTTTGGGGAGACATCTAGACATGAGCCATAACACAGATCATGGAAATCTTGATGAGGTGTGGGACTTTGTCATTAAATCAGAGGAAATAGATGGGCAGTGGTAGTAATTAGGTAGCTTGTGAGAATTAGTCATCAAAAGTTTCCTGAAATATATTTTTGTCAGCTTCTTTCCTACCAGATACTCCTGCTGTCACTAGTACAAGATATCCCTGTTACTGATCATCTTCCAATGGAGTATGGGAAATGACACATTAATTAAGTAGTGAAAATCAAATGTATTGTGAAAAACAAGAGCTGACATAAAGGTATTTATGAGTGCTATACAGAAGAGTGTGGAAATTCAAGAGAACCTCCCCATAATCATATGGACCACCCAGATCAATCAATATTTCTTTAGAATCTCCTAAGTACGAACATTAGAGATACAATTTAGGCTAACTTGTTCTGTCTCTAGCAGCATTCTTCTAGTTGTATAAATGGAGGAATAAAGGGGAATTTTAAAATAAAATTATCATCCAGCATTAGTGAAGTAATGTAAATTTGAAAATATATTGTATAGGTGGCACATAGGACAGATAATAAGTATTGTCCTTTGGGAACACTTGCTATCTTAGCAGCTCAAAAATTAACATTTTAATAATTTACTGAAAGCCACTGATAATAGTTTACATATAATACTGTATTTTTCATGTTTATTTATAAGGCTCTGTTTCCTTTGCTTTTCCCTGCCCATTCCATCTGTGCCCTTCTTACCCTCTTTACCTTTCTGCGTGTATATGTGAGCACAGGGAATATATCACTCGCTAAAATTATGAGACTAATTAATTCTGTACGATAGAAGATCTTCAGATCATGTTTAGTTTTTGATTGTCCCTATCTTAATCTAGGGATTTTTTTCTGGCTTCTTAGCCCCTGCACAGTGTATCAGTCTTAAAAAACTGAACTTGTCAGACTTTCAGAGACTTGTTGTACCTCTGAAAAATCACAACTCTTAACATGTCCCATTTCTGTTAAGTTAGGTGCTTACCATTAGCCAAGACGAAGAATGTAAACCATTAGATCATTGAAAGTAGTAAATTTCAACTTACTCAATTCACAGATTTAGATAATCATTAATAAAACACAAATGAAAGATGCAGGTTAATTCCTTCCTTGGGCTATAATTCTGCATTCACAAATTTTGTGTATTTTTCTGCTGGAACCCAACATCCAAAGAAATATGAAAATATGTTGTTCAGGTGTTAATTTCAAGTGTCAATATCCAGTATTTATCACTATATAAAAAATCTAATCAATACATATTGCTTCAGGCTTTTTGCAGACTTTAATGTAACTTCACATAAACCTGACTATTGCTCAAGCTACTTGTAAATATTACATGCCTGTGTTAGGTTTAAAATCCTGCCTAAGATTGTTGTATCTGTGAGAAAATATAGTAAGTTAAATGCTACATTTTTAGTTCTACAGTTTTTATGTAGGTTCCCAAAATTAAGTTTATTTCAAGAGGATATGGTCTGTTTGAATCCCATAACTTGGGATATTCTCTGCTTATGACTTAGGATAAATGAATCGTTCTGTTCAATATTTTATACCCTAAAACTTAGCCATTTAATATTATTTTTTAAAATGATAGAATTTAAAAATTATTACATTATTTTTATTTTAATATAATACAAATACATATTAATAAAGAAAATCTCAAAAAGCACTCTTCTGTGAAACATAAAACAAAATTGCATAATAAATTAGAGAATAACAATAGTTAATACTCTGTGTCTCATCACCTTAAAAGAATGGCCAAAATGTTAGAGTACAAGTCATAAACAAAAAAGACTTGCTCTTACAAAGAAGCAACTGTATGTATCTGTTTGACAAAAGCACAGAACTTTCGCTTCAGTGAACTAAAACTAGTAGTATAATGAAACAAATTAGCATATATATTAAAATATTTTTGAGACAATGGAATAGATAAAAATTATTACATTACTTTAAAAGCAGTTTAGAAAACAGATTTCTAATATATTAAATACCTAAGTGGAAAATTTTATTTTTTTACATAAAAAAAATCCTAGTAGAAAATTGAGACTGTATATATAGCTTGGGGATTGTAAAAACCCATTTAAAACAGACTGGAGTCTTAGAAATAATTGAGAAAATATAAATATATTTTTGAATGTTAGTTTTTCTCATGTTCCAAGCTGGGCATAGTGGCATATGCCTGTAATCCCAGCCTTTTGGGAGACTGAAGCAGGAGAACATGAGGAGGAATGTGAGTAGGAGCCAAACATGGGCATTTTAGTGACCAGTAAGATTAAGAATTAAATCTCAGAATTAAAAAAAGGGCCAGGGATGTAGCTCAGTGTAAAAGCCCTGGGTTCAATACCTGGTACTGCCAAAAAAATTATTTATATATGGGAACTGTGATATACTTATGAAAGCTCAGGTAAAATATTTGTAATGGAAATGTTAGATAAGTAATAAACATAATAATAAAGATTTCTTAGAAATTAATAGCAAACAACTTCATAACAATATAAATTGCAAAAGGTTACAGACAATTTAAAAAAGAACAAATCTAAATGGCCAACTTGTAAAAATTATCAAACTCACTAATAAGTAGTATGGGAAAAGAAAAAGGAAATTAAAAAAAAAATTTTGTGGGTGTGAGGTTGGGGATTGACCCCAGATCCACGCTCAGGGTAAGCATGCACTCAAGCAATGATCTACACCTCTGAGCCTTATAAACTATTAAAAGAATGGAATACTTAAGTTTGTAGAAGGAATAAGTATTGTTTTAGCCTTTGAGAAAATGCAGTTTGCCCTTATTTTGTAACAGTTACACTTATTTATTTCATTACTGTTTCTGGAAATTTAGACCGGCTTAACCAAACTTATAAAGGAATAGATAGTATTTTAGTCTTTGCGAACCATGTGGTTTTTGTCATAAGTGTTCAATTATATGTGACATTACTGAATGCAGAGTTGGAGAAGATATAACATGCTATTATATGGTCTTTCCAATGTATAAGAATATAGATGATAATGAATGTAGTGGATTTAATGTGGTCACTTTGAGCTAGAATGCCCAGCTGGACTGAGTTGGTGTGATGCTGGGCCTAGAGGATCCGTCTGAGGACTGTTACTCATGCAACATAAAGCAGAATGGGAGCTGAAGCTAGCACCGGGCTGTTTCCCAGGAGAAGCTCTGCTGCAGCTGATTCTTCTGAAAGGAACCGGGCTGTTCCCATCGAGGAAGGAGCTCAGGGCCTTGCTGTCCTCAAAGATGGCTGCTGTTGCTTCAAGGGAGCCCTGGTTGTCATCTCTGCTGCGAGCATCGTATCCTGGTTCCAGGAAAGATTTCTTCAGCCATTATCTACAGACACAGATGTACATGAGAAAGTGCCTTGGGCTCCCAGCCCTTGATTGGATCTTTTGGGTCTCCAGTGCCTAGATAGAGATTTGGCACTTCCTGCATTTGGCTTGTGGGTAAATATTGTAACTTATAGATGTCCTCTCTATTAAATCTGCTCTCTTACAACCGTTGGCTCTAGAAAATCTGACTAAGACAATAAATTTAAGAACATAGATAATTAGTGAAATTGGAACAGAAGGAGTACCCCCAAAGTCATTTCTGGAAGCTACTTTTAACCTGATGCCAAAGCCAGACAAAGATCTAACCAAAAAGAGAACTATAGATTAATCTTTTTAGTGAATATAGATGTAAACATCCTCAAGATACTGACAAATAGAATGCAATGAGTCATCAAAAAGGTCATACATCAAGACCAAGTAGGCTTTATCTCAGGAATGCAAGGATGGTTCAACATATGCAAAACACTAAATGTCATACATCACATGAATAGAAGCAAGGATAAAAATCACATGATCATCTCACTAGACACAGAAAAACCCTTTGATAAAATCCAACATCCTTTCATAATAAAACCACTGAAGAAAATAAGAAGAGAAGGACCTTATCCCAATCTGATAAGAGCCATTTATAATAAACATACTGCCAATGTGACATTAAATGGAGAAAGGCTGAAACCTTTCCCTCTAAAATCAGTAACTAGACAGGATATCGTCTATCAACACTCTTGCTCAACATAGTACTCAAAACGTTAGCAACAGCAGTTAGGCAAGGGAAAGAAATAAGAGATATGTATAGGAAAGGAAGACATCAATTTATCAATATTTGCAGATGATGTGATGCTTCCTCTACATAGATGATCCCCAAAAGGCTGCCAAAAACCTCTGAGAGTTAATAGGCAATTTCAGTAATGTAGCAGGATACAAAATCATTATTGTTCCTATACAGTAATAATGAACTCACTGATGAGTAAGAGAAGAAATACTATTCAATTGCACCAAGAAAAATATTTTAATCTAAGGAAGTGAAAGAACTCTACAATGAAAACTATAGTACTCTGAAAAATAAAATTGACATAAAATGAAAAGAGATCCCCTGTTCGTGGATAGGCAGAACAAATGTAGTAAAAAATGGCTATATGTCCAAAATTAATATACAGATTTAATGCAATCCCAATCAGAATTCTAAAAACATTCTTCACAGACGTGGAGGAAATCCTAAAATTCATATGGAACCAAAACAGACCCAGAATATCAAAAGTAATCTGGGATAGAAAGAGCAAAGCTAGAGATATCACCATCCTGGACTTGAAGTTACATTACAAAGTTACTATGATAAAAACAGGATGGTACTGGCACAAAAAACAGACATGAAGATCAAAGGAATCCATTCAACTATTTGATCTTTGACAAAGGGGCCAAAAATGTACACTGACAGAACGATTGAATCTTTAATACTTGCTGTTGGGAAAACTAGATATCTTCATGCAGAAGATTAAACCTAGACTTGTATCTCTCATCATGTATTAAACTAAAATCAAAATGGGTCAAAGAACTAAATTTTTAAAAAGAAGCATTTAGCCTACTGGTAGACAAAATAGGTAAAACTCTTGAAGTCAGATATAGACAAGGAATTTCTGAACGGAACCCCAATTGCATAGGAAATGGTACTTTTTCTGTACTGATGCTTTTCAGAGGCCTAATTCTTTTTTAAAAGGCTACCATTGATTACTTTTCCTTTGACTTCAGAAATTCGGTATTGTTTGCCAT
This sequence comes from Hystrix cristata, assembly GCA_004026905.1. Classification (NCBI taxonomy): domain Eukaryota; kingdom Metazoa; phylum Chordata; class Mammalia; order Rodentia; family Hystricidae; genus Hystrix; species Hystrix cristata. The sequence goes on along the minus strand of PVJO010002400.1, from coordinate 8,265 downwards.
AAATTGTATAGAATATCTTGTTTAATTTTGTGTCGTTACTGAAGAAGCACAAACAACAGTGATCAATGTTACAATTTACCTAGTCAAGTTATTCTTAACTTACCATGGGCTTTCTTTGAAGATTAGAAAGATAAAGAAAACTTTGATTCTTAGTAAATTAGATGATTTTATTTTTATAAACAGGTGATTTTATTTTATACTTCTCTGCTATGCTTCAAACATCCCCCATATATATTCTGATATATATGCATATTCTGAGATATATATTTATATATATATATGTATGTGTGTGTGTGTGTGTGTATGTATTTTTATTCATTTTACAATACTGGAGATTAAATTCAGTCACCCATGTATACTCTTCAGGTTCACTACCACTGAAATTCCTAGATCTCTAATTCTTACTACATAGGTATCTTCTTGAGAAGTCTGATTTTCTTTTTGTTTATGTATTATTGCCTGTAAAAAATGGAAACACCATTGGTGATTCTTTTTTTAGCAAAATTAGATGATAAAATCATTTTAGTTCGTTTTTGTCTTAAATGTAATAGTACTTTTAAAAATAAGTATTTTTTCAATCTAAAACCAAGATACAACGTTAAAACCATATTTCAAAATCAGTTCACCTGCTATTGTAATGCAAGTTGATTTCACTTCTGCATATTTCATTTCTTGCAAAATTTTTTGTTCTTTGTTAATACATGTTTGTGATACATAATTTACATTCATTTGGGGCATGTTTGATTTCTATCTTTATCCATATCTACAGTTATTTTTTATGTAATTAATGAAAGTGTATATTAAACTTTTATTGTTTTTTTCATATATAAAGCAAAATACTAACTCTACTTATTAAGATCTACATGAAAATAAGCATTATTTATTTATAAACTTTTCCCCTCCGCAAAAGTTACCCCTTATAATCTTTATACACACCCAGAATTTATAACTTGTGACTATTTGTATCTGATATGACATTCTTTCTTAATGGATGATCTTTACTGCAAGAGTGCTATCTCCCAGAGCTTACTGCCTTTCTAACTAGCTGTGAACCTGTTAGCCTTCCCAGCTGCCTGGCTATCTGTATACTTATACTTGCATGGAGCTAATTGAATGCAGGAAGGTAGAGGACATATTGGGCTTTTGATTGCTATATAGGAGGAGATCAGGATCCTTAGTGATCTGCTGTCCGGTTTGACAAATCTCTCCATTCTTTAATATGGAGTCATTCTGGTTGGGGCCACAGGGAAGACTGGTTTTTTTAGAAAATGTCTTCATTCAGAGCAGGTCATTTCCTATTCCTTTTTTTCCCCCCAAATAATGTAATCTACTAATTACCTCTTATTTCAATAGAAGATAATTGTATTATTGCCTTGTATAGGTTCTTATTTCCTTCTTAATGTTTATTATCTGCCTAAACTTAGTGGGATTTCCAATAACCTGACTTTAAAATAGAATACAAGACTCTAGATAACTATTTTATAAACATAAATGCTTTAATTTTTTTTTTAAATGAGAATCTGAATGCATGTCAACACCATCTTTTTCCTTCTCTCCAAGGCAAATTATAGGTTCACTTTTGTGCTGTGTTGTCAGACTCTGTGGTATGCATTACCTGGATCTAGAGGTAGATTACTTGTGACCTTGTGATGTTGATGATTTCTGAGTGCTTTTAACAAGAATGAGAGACAATACTTAGTTTGATGGCTGAAGGTACAGGTGACTTTCAGGCAGCAGTTGAGAAAGTGCACTAGTCAAGTGAACAATTTTCTATACCCATTTTGTGGCAAATTATCGTGACTATTGTATGTTCTGTAGCTTCTGGCAGCATGCTTTGCTAATGCTTTAGGTAGTTTTTGTGGCCAAGAAGTAGAAATGATCTCTGCTTATTGCCCAGATAACAATGGAAGAGAATTACCTACCTAGGAGGAAGTGGAGACTTAAGAATTTCAGTATGAAACCTAGTCTAGTAGTTGTGGAGTACACGACTTTAGAACATGAGCTTTACTTTTTCCTTGACATTTTGGGGTATGATCATTGCACCGAAAATTATCTGGAAAAGCATCAGCATAACAGCATAGGTTTGGGTTTATGGGCACATAGTTAGATGTATTTCTCAGTAATGGGAAATTATTGAACTAGAGGCAGTCACATGAATATTAGGTATATTTGAGTTGTTAGGAGCAACGTACACATCAGATAATTGGATCAAGTGCTGGCTTTTGGGGTGGGAATATCCTGTGACATTTAACGTTGGTTGTCAAGAATGTATACCTATTGTCAAGGGTACTTTCCTCTTTCTCCTTCCCATAACAGAAGTTTTATTGATAGTGAAATAGAGTAGTTTACATGTAAAAATGAAAGTTCGATTGTTATGTAGTTCTATTTGTCAGAACTTTTTCTTTATCTGGGTGAGAATGACTGAATTTGATGGATTTCCATTTTCTTTTAGGCTCAGTTTATGAACCTCTTAAAAGCATTCATCTTCCAAAACCTGATAATGAAACACTATGGGATAAATTGGATCATTATTACAGAATCGGTAAGCAAAACCTGAGGAAAACATGGCAGTTATGATTAGTAGTCACTGTATCCTGTTTATATTGGTATATTATGTGGATGGTATTATTCTATTGTTTGGATTTGGGGGTAGTTTGAATGAGTAGGCCACTATGTGCTCCTGTGGACCTCTGGGGTACGGGAACGGGGGGGCACAGCGACGTTGCAGAAAAAAGAGAGACAGGACAGCGGGGCACAGGGGGCCAGAGAGGAAAGACTCTAAGCCCAATTTTATTTCTTCAGTGAAAACTTATATAGGGCAGGGTAAGTGCAATACATGGCATTTCTTTAAACTAAACAGAACCTAATGGAATGTGTGGGTAATCTATCACTAAGTCAGTGGGCCAGGGACAAAACTTTAAGGTTGTAAATGATAAACCATTTGTTCAGCTTACTAAGATCTTATCGAGGCTGCATAACAATTTACAAACCTCAAGAGGGAAAGATAAGACCTCTACAAGGCACCTGCCGTTTTGGACAATGTCCCCTCTCCCAGGCTCCCTAGGGTCACCTTTGACCCTGCCCCTGTGAGCTTTCTCAACTGCCTCAGGATATTCCTAAGAGCACAAAGGACAAGCCCCGGACACAGCTCCCAGTGTCTTACATGTTCCAATATCTGTACCAAAACTACAAAAGGAATCCAGCAGGTCATATCTGGCCCTTGAATAACTTTACCACTGACAACAATATCTTATGTGTTTTTTAAACCTTACCAAGTTCGAGAACTTGGGGATGTTTCTTGAATAATACACAAATATTTCATATATTAACTTGCTCACTACCTATACATAATTTCCAGTTAATCCTGCCCCTTTTGTATCCATGGCTGATTCATCGAGATATGAAAGGTAATCTCAGGTTACTAGTTTTAATACCAGGTCTGGGTTTTTGTTTGGTTTCCTAGATGAACCTGGAAAATTTTTCAGTGTGAATAAAGAACTTTGAGATATGTGTGTATAGGAGTCTTCCTTATTCTTCAGATCATAGTTTGGAATGTCAATTAATTTTTTTTCAGGCTATTTCTTGTGCCATTTATTGTCTTATTATGGCAAATGTGCTATTGTGGCAAAAGAATTTTTTGTCTCCTCCAAAAATGTGGATTGTTTTTTCTCTATTTTGACCTCATTATAAACTTTATTTTAACTTATTTTTGGTCAAGATTCTACATCTTTTTTTTTTTTTTTGAGACAGGGTCTTGCTATGTAGTTGAGGCTTGAAACTCACTATTTTCTGAAAAAAAGTTAATGATAAGATCAGTTTAGACTGAGAGAAAGAAAAAGAAATTTTATTTCCTTAGTCTCTGAGAAGGAGTGTTGGTTTTTTGTGGTTTTTTTTTTTTTTTTTTAGAGTAGGACATTTATTGAGGGAGAGAAAGAGAGCTCCTGAGAGATAGGAGGGGACCTGAGTGGGTTGCCAACGAGCCCACTTTTCAGGGGAAGTTTTATAGAACAAAACCATGAGGCGGGTATAATGTGTGTCAAAATGATGATTAACCAATGCTATTAGAAGTGTAGTCACTTAGGTAATATTGATCCAATGGGGAAGAAGGACACATAGGAAATGCACATGGAAAGAAATAAAGACATTGCAGGATGGGGTGGATCTGGAAGTCTTGGTGGCCCACCTAGGTGATCTAGACTTTATCAGATCAGATGAGTATAATCTTCAGTTCATTGTTTATCCCTTAGCCTTATTTTGAGACCTGACCTTTGATGGATGTGCCTTTAGCCATAGTTGTAGTGTGTTCTCCTCTTGTGTATTGACTCCATTGAGGTCCCAGCCCTGTCTGACTGCCTATAATATTTCTACCTAATTTAGCTATCTATAATATTCCCTGCTCTGAAGAAGTATCCTTGACTGTGGTTAGGGGAGAATGGGCGAAGTTTCCACCTAGCTGCTTCAAGCTGAGAAGGGTCAGTGTCAGGGAGACCGCAGTCAGTGACTTCTAGCGAGCTAATCTGATGGGCCTCGCATAGAAGTTATGTTGTAGTTTAGCAGTTATGAACTCCCTTCACAAGTCGATCTAGTGGATTCCAGTGAACAAGGAGGCTGGCATATTTGTAGTTGGTTCCTTCTATATAATCACTTGAAGTTTGGCATCCTCTGGGTGAGAGTAAACAAATTTTCTAAGAAATTAAAGCATGTATGACCAAAGCATGGCCACTAGAATGGAAAGGCAAATTGGAGAAAAGAACCACATCTAGCTATGGTATTGTTTTATGTATCTTTTTATTATATTTTTCTGCTGGGTGTTTAAGACCAAGTTAAAGTGAGACCCAAGTTAATCAAAATTGACCTCTTGCTATCTATCAAGGTCTGTTTAGGCTCCCAGGCATCACTTTTGGAACCACATGCAGAGCCTCTCAGCTCTTTTGTCAGTGTCAGCTGCCAGGATGGGTCATAGTCTGGCTTGACCACGTGGCTTCCTGTGGAAGCAGGGGAGACTTTTCCTTCTCAAGGGACCCTCCTTTTTGGCTGTGCATTAATTGATTCCTTCTCTGGTTTCTAACAGTCTCCCTGTTCAGGAGGTTGGGTGACTCACCAAAGCTGTAGGATCTTGTAGAAAAGGTCCCTCATGTACTGAGTCCTTGTTGACCTTGGAGAGCCGGGGCCAATATTGGCTGTCCTCTTACCCCGGTTGTCTTTCTGGTTTTGGTGTCTAAACCTCAGTGGTTGAACACCCGGGAGAGAAGATCAGTTATATCAGTATTATATTTTACAACCTTATCTGAACCTCAAGCACCTTGAGATATATAGTACAACCAATGAACTGTTATTTCTTTACCAAGCATGGTTGTCTTAGAAGTTGAATCTCTAGAAGATGTTAACAAATAACAATCATAAAGTTTTATACAGAAGGCTTGAGATCAAAGATCACATATCATTTTAGTATGACAATCGTGATGACATTATTATCTTTGAAACACACATAAATGTCTATCCCAGTATAGAATAGCTTTTTAGTCAGCCATCTTTATGTAATTGCCAGATATTGGATGAGAAGAACTTGTTATCCTTCAATAGGGTTCCATCAAAGAAGCATGTACCTGCCTATAGGTATACCTTGTAAGTTATTAATGTCTAACCTTTAATTTTTAGTGTGACATTGTCTAGACTGCTCAGTTTCTGAGCATCTCCAAATGCAATGACACATACATATACAGTACATAAATTATTGTTTGACTGGTGGTTTCATGTTGGTTTGACATGTATCTCTTTCCACAAGTAGCTGGAATACAAGAGAAAGTCCAATATCCAAGTCTAGAAGGAAAAAAACTTAAAATTGTAAACAATCTTGGTTTAACATTTTTGAAAACCTGTATCCTCAGAAGGTATAAATACATTTAGTACCATGGAACCAACAATAATGAGTGTCACAGCTATATGGAAATCTTTGTCCCTTAATTTAGTTTTGTATTAAGAGCATCTTTTAATAAGAAAAACCTTATTGTTCTATCTAGAGAATTTAACCAATGTGAACACACATAATAGTATATTTAGAATTTAACCTTTTGATGACAACCAATGTAAACATATTGTAATAACATATTTAGAACTTAACCTTTTGAGGACAACCAATGTAAACATACTAACATATTCAACAATTTTTATTGGGGTATGTCTCCCATAAGGCTATAGAGATTACCGAGGGCCCCATTAGTGAACAGAGGCTAGAATAATTGTTTTCCATGCAGCTACTCCTTTATTCACCAAAGGGAGTCTTGTCTAGTAGCTTTCTCAAGCCTAAATGGGCCCCATTTTAGTTACCTTTACCAATGAAAGACTCCCAAGTTATTGTACAAAGACAATAGGTATTATATTTATAAAATCAATCTTACATTATCTCAATTAGTTAACAAACTAGATGGAAATATGTTACTAACTTTAAAGATATCTTTATTTTTAGCCTTTTAACTCGTTAATCTTGTGAACAAAGATATTTAGGCTGTATTATGAGTGTCTATTTATCTATATATCAACTAAAATAGAACATATACCTGTAAATTGACACATGGAAACATATGTAGCACTATGTATAGCAATTGCTGTGAAGGAGTGTTTTAGACTTTTGAAAAACTGTCCAAAATGTTGTCAAGATATATCAGTTTGGATTAGATTAATGTATTTTGGCACAAACATTATTCATCCATTTAGTTAGACGGTTATATTAGGTTTCTGTTCCTGACACAAAATTCCCTTGAAAAACAACTTAAAGGAAGGAAGCTTTATTTTGGCTGCCAGTTTCAAAGTTTCCAGTCCATGGTCAGCCAGCTTCATTGCTCTAGCTTGTTGCGAGGTACAAGCCTCTCCTGGCTGAAAGGTGTGGCAGAGGAAAGGTGCTCACCTTGTGGAGGCCAGAAGCAAATAGAGGGGAAGGAACTGGGGATGAGATAAACCTTTCCTGGTCACAGCCCTGCTAATCTGCTTTCTTCAATTAGACTGCACCTCTAAAGCCTCTTCAGCTTGGTGCCCCCAATTCCAAAAGCTCTGCTAAAGAACCTGGGAGCCTTGTGTGGCACATTTTTGCGCCGAACCAGAACAAGAGGAATAAAATTGCTTTTAGGCAATGTAATTTTAATGTATTTATTTTCCTGTTTTAGGACATTAAAGATTATAAAACATTAATTTCAGATTTGTTTCAATTGTTCACAAAGATTATTTATTTGCTAATGTCTTCATTCTATATAGAGATAGAATTCAGTTTTAAAATGTCAAAACATTTCCCTAACCTGTACAACATAATAAGTAAAATGAACATACTTCCGTGAAGACCAGTCATATGCTAGTCCTCAGTGAAATACAGGATTTTTTTTTGTTTTATGGTCTGACCTTAATCTCCCTAAATTTTGGGTGATTTAGCAAATGCATGACACTCTGTTGTAATTTGCTTTAAGTTTCCATATTAAACTGGTTATTTTTTAAAATATGGTGCTCAATTTTTAATCTATTTTTCTCTATTCCTGATGTTATCTTAATAATATTTGTATCATGTGTTCACATTAACCAGGATATGCTAAAGGCTTTCAGTTCTAATTAATGAAGTCCTTTTCTCAAAACTAAAAAGACCCCTTTACAGTGGGTGGATTCCACTTAAGCTAGAGCGAGATGAAATGGTTGAATATCTTCAGGTATTTTATAGTATAGCTAAACAGAACCAACAAAACTGTTTAGAAATAGAATGAGGTTACCAAAGATGATTAAGATATTTAGGCAAGGGAAATGGCTGGCTGTCCGATTCATTCTTTATCTTATGTTCCACTACAGTCAAGTCAACACTGCTGCTGTATCAAAGTCCAACCACAGGTCTCTTTCCAACTAGAACGTGTGGTGGTGATCAGAAGGCCAAGATCCAGGACAGTCTATACTGCGCTGCTGGGGCCTGGGCCTTAGCACTAGCATACAGGTGAGCTGATGTGGGATCTTTTGAGTAATTCTAAGGCTAGGTAATAGAGTTTTGTCTGACCAAGACAAATTGAGCAACTGTCTTCCACTCTATTGTTGATTACTGTGTGACCTGTGGCTGTTCGTGTCCCCTTTTAGGTCTCTAAACCCTTTCATTTTATGAGGGTTACACAATACCAATTCTGACGTTTTATGATTTTATGGCCAATATTTCTTATCTCTGGTTTCTCAAACAGCATTAGTCTTTGGCGAAATGAACTACCTATCTATTCTCTTTGATTAATTTCAATTGTAGAAGGAATT